>WOUH02000007.1:740391-755673 GCA_009936405.2 Stevia rebaudiana
CGCCTAAGTCCGCCTAGCGCCTAGACAGCCGCCTAGGCCAAAATCGAGGCGCCTGGAGGCCGCCTAGCGCCTAGGCTGATTTTTACAACACTGCAATTAAGACGTTCACAACTTTATTACATATTGTATTTTCTTTACTTTGTTGCACTTGAATTCATAATAACCTTAATCATATGTGCCATGAAGTAAAAGTACCTTCAAGAACAAAGCAAATTGTATTGGAATCACTATAGTGAGGAGCAAATCCATTGGGTCGAAGGAGAAATTTCCCTCCACTAAAGAACGACGATGTTGCGTTTGACCAAACGTAAAACTCGCCACCATCTCCCTTGAAAACTAGTTCATCGAACTTCTCCACTCCCATTTTCATACCCACCATATAAGCGAAAGGAAATTCTATCAAAAGAATATGCTATTTACAAAGAAAATCGGGTTAACTATATATAGAAATCGTTACAGGGTGATAGTGAATTAAAATAACAGATGGTTAGGTATTCGCGTTTACAATATGATCTTACCGCAAAAGGAACATTGTTTTATTTTATAAAGTATTACATGTTACATGGTTAAAATAGTTAGGTATTCTTTCACATTCACAATTGTATGATATAATACATAGAAATGAAATGGTTTACATTTCTTTGTTAATTAACAGCCTCATAGGGATGCAACTCTCATGTTATCAACTTATCATTGAATCCCTAAGTTGATAATTTCCATTAACTTAGGTATCGACTTGTGTCTCATAAGGTGTGCATGCAAGATCATCACTGAAGTTTCTAGCTCTTCAAATTAAAGTAATTTTATTTTGTAGTTTGTGAAGTCTTAACATATGTACGTACGATAAGAATTGACGAGTTCTTTGTCTTGGGTTAGCAATTTTTAGATTAAATTATGAATTAGTTATGGTATGTTAATGAAATAGACGAGACAATGACATGCACAAAAAGAAATATTTTATCATTCCATTGTCCTCTTGAGTTAGCGCTCGTAATGAAATAAATCATTACTTCATGTTCTTTGATAAGCACGAATTATATTTTAGTTTTGTAAGATTTAACATTATATCTATATCGAAAGATTCATTGTAGTCTCTAATGTGGTTTTATATACATTTGAGAAATCTGCGGGTTCTTAAGCGCAAGTCATGTACATAGTATAGTCAGAAATGATTGTTAGATCATAAGATCCCTTACAAACAATTGATAGTACTCTTATTAATTTATTCGGAATGTGAACAATACCACCTATGACAACAAGCAAAGGTTGAAATGATAATCTTTCAGGTTTAGTTCGAGTATGAACGTCAACCTTTAGCATCACTATAAACACACGATGAATAGAACAAACTTAAAACAAACATTCTAGTTGAAGATCCCCACACTCGATGCCTTATAATTTAAGTAATTATTTAGACAGACAAAACATCAGCATCCTCAACAGCATCAACACGTGTGAAAACGGCTTTATATATAGGTGAAGTTTCACTTTCCACAGTGACTCTTGTATAGCAATCATTCCAATTAGCACTGCTTTCTCGGCCCTGAAATGGTGTTTTATTATAAACAGCATTCCAAACAGCACCTTCAAAGTGTCCGACTTCATTGATCTCACAATAGGCCTGTGAAGTAATTAAATTTTTTAGTTAATAATGCTTTATAGTTAATTTGATAATGAAACAAGCAAAACGAGTTAATTTGACTCCATTAGCTTTTTAAATCCAGTAACACTTATTTTTTTATTGACGCGTAATTCTTAGCAAAAAGTGATTCCCAAATTTTTTAAACGTACTAGCATCGCAATCATGTGTGGCGTTTCCGAGACAGATTTAATCTAAACAGTTATGCATAAAACTCCTGTTTTTTTATCTTTTCAATTGTTAAACATAATATCAACAACAATATCGTAAAAAAAAAGATCGTTTAATTTGATTATTAAAGTTAATACTAAATTACCAAATTGTACTTATTTGACCCAAAATTTATCAAAATAGACATGAAAACCACATGCTAAAAGCAAAAAACGTTGGTAAAAGTCTAATGAACACCCAATCAAGTAACTCTACTTCTGATTTGCTGGCTAAACTAGCTAGCAGTTTTTTGAGGTAAAAAAAGCGCTGGCTAAAAATTTATCAACACCCAATCAAATAACTCCACTTTGAATCTGCCGGCTAAATAAGACAGCAGTTTTTTAGCTTGCGGTTTCATGTATTTTTGTAAGTTTTAGTCAAACAAGTCCATTTTGGTAATTTTCCCTTAAATCTTTAAGGCGAGACTCCAAACATATTTAGCATACATACATACATACCACGTTGTATTGAGTAACTCTTTGCCATGGAATAGACCAATAAACCATACGGTCACAAAAAGCGTCATCACTGTATTTTCCACGATACACTACCGCAGCAGCAGATCCACTTGGTACCTTGGGGGTTTTTGTATGTAAATACGCACCCCATTGTCCATTCATAATGATTGTCGGGTATGGTGATGACCCAATATCACCAAACCAGTTGCGGCTTGTGGTGTATGTGAGAGTTTCGCCTGTTGCGTTGTAAAGCAGACAAAGGGTTGATACTCCGTTGCCAAATTGTGCCTTGAGGTCTTTCACAAAACGCAAAGCGTTATCATATTTGTTACCATGGTTCATCATGTTATAGGCTGTTTTTGCCTTGTTTTTTCGGGTTGGAGTTAGCCCTCTTTGCACCATTGTTATGTTCCTTATTGGTTCACCAAATACGTTGTGAGCCTTTCCTGGTTTAATTGGTTGAATTTACCAGCAAAATAGAAATCATGTTAAATATGTCACAAACATTAAAGAAAGCATTGGTATATACAACTTTTCGGATAGAACAGTGCAACCTTGTTATTGGTACTGAAAATACAACACATTTCGTATATAAAACAAATATCGCCTAAGAGTTTTTTTGCAATTTTGATGGTGTAAGAATAACAACGGCTTTTATAAATGGTTTGACTAATCATGTGTAAAACTAGGTAAGTTGTGCGACAATGAGCCGCATATCAACTGGTTTGAGAGGAGGTATCCCATGACCTTCTAATGTAAGGGTCATGGGTTGGAGTTTCACTTGGAATATCTCATATGAGACAGAGGTTTTACTACAGTGAGCTTTCCTGTGGTGGATTGGTGGGCGGGTCGAGTCACCAGCATTGTCTGTGTTTTACGGGCTTGGGGCCGTGGGTGGCTTTCGCCAATCGATTTACCCGAGTAACTCGGCTTAAAAGTGTTTGTTGGCTATTAAAAAAAAGGTAAGTTGCGGGTTTCAACTTTCATCAAATTAAAGCTGCCCGGGAAGGCCACAACTTGTCATATTTAGCGTTTTAGAAATTTTAAATATACTTTTTCTTAACAGAATTTCATCGACATTCCTATATGGATTTTATTGATATATGAGTTAAGTTTTCTTATATTAATAGGTTACGAACCCGTGACAATATATGCACGACTCAAAAAGCCTACCAGCTGAAATGTACTAGGATTAGCTAGCACACAAAACCAACTAATTAAAAAATGTTTATTTATGTGATTTTCACAATAAGATAAACCATCAATATAGATCCCTCTGGTATATCACAATTAAGTGCTTATGTATTCAAATCATAAGGCACCGTAATGATTTTAGGAGTAAGTGGGTGTATGGTAGAAAATATATGTATTCCCGTTAAAAAAGAATTTTATACAACACCCAAAATACAAAATCATACCTAGAAATCTTCAGCATATATAAACTTTCATATGAACAAGTAAGATAAAAAAAGGTTTCAGCCTTACCTAGATATTCTGCCATGGAAATTCCCATACTCGACCAAATTGACGCATCCTCAGAGTCAATGGACTCTTGTGCTTCAGATTCAGTCGAGACACCATAATTGCCAGACGATATGTTTTCTAATGTAGTTTCCAAATCTTTCTGGGTGCTGACTGCATTAAAGTGTAGATAAACACTATCCTCAGCTATTGAAGTTGAAGGATTTGTCTGCTGTTGATATGTTAGTGCGTCTTCGAGCTGAGACACAACCTCTGACATTTTAGGTCGTTTCTTAGGATTATTATGCAGAGATTTGTGTGCAATGTTTACAAAAGAATTTAGACACTGTGGCACTATTCCACCTAAAACCCTTTGATCAATTATTTGATCAAGGGTATTATTTCTTATATGTTGTTGGATCCAGTTTGCTCGATCTTTGAGCCCTTGGTCTGGGATGATCTCACCACTTGAGGCTCGTGTCCCACTTAACACTTCCAACAGAACCACCCCAAAGGAATATACATCTGTTTTCCTTGAAAATATATGTTTCTCGAGGAAGTGAGGATCTATGTGTCCATGTGTACCTTGTACATGATCTATCATCACACCAGAATTAGGTTGGTTTGCAGGTCCTACCTTTGATAACCCTAGATCTGCGATTTTGGCGGCCCAATTCTCGTCTAATAATATGTTTGCGCTTTTCACATCAAGATGAATGACCCTGTCTAAGATCCCGGTGCCTGTGTGGAGGTAATCTAACCCACGCGCAGCTCCAATACATATATTAAGACGCTGCTCCCATGTTAAGTTAGAAGCAGAATCCTTGTAAAGATGATCAGCGAGTGTTCCATTAGACATATATTCATAGACCAGGATCATCTCTTGATGCTCATTACAATAGCCCAACAGATTGACCAAATTGCAATGTCGGCACTTAGAAAACGTCTTGATCTCGGTTTCAAACTCTCTAACGCCTTGTTTTGATTCTGGATTCAAACGTTTCACAGCCACAAGAGTCGTGGTTGATCCATCAACAACCACTCCCTTGTATACACTCCCGAAACCTCCTTTACCAATGAAATTCGACTCGTCAAAGTAATTGGTGGCCTTTTGTATTGTCTCTAAGGGGTATTGTTGGCATGCCCTTGCCAAAATTAGAGACATCTTTGATGGTAATGAACTGAAAGCTTCAAGATAAGAAGAGATGTATCATGTCTACTATACATGTCTATTATTAATTTATTATTATTATCTCCCACATGTTGGATATTAGACTTTGCCTTCATGACCTGGTCGTGATATTTATATATGTCTTATCAAATTATCAATTTGTATTATTTATATATATTTCATTTAAAAATTTTATGCAAGATAGTATATAAAGATATTTATTCTAAAAAAGGCCAACAGAAACGTAGAAATTAATTTTTTTATTGGAATTTCATATTATATAGTAATAAGTTTCTCAAATTTTTTTAATTAAATCACCTAAAGTTTTATTGGTTTTTTAAAGTCAATTATTTTTCAATATGTGTTTCAGTCTTATGTAGATTTTTTGTAAACTATTCAAGTTTTTTAGAACTAATTGGGACAAAAAATATATATATACAAAACTTGATTCAAATTAAGTGGATTTTTTTTTCAGTTGACTCAAGTAAAAGTAAATTGTAAAAAAATAAATTCACAAGATATCAAAGTTTCATGATTGTTGAATTTTAGTCAAGTTGAGAAAAAAAAAATCACTAAAGGCATACACGTTTCATTTGCCTTAAATTATTGAAAACAAAAAATTAATATATGTAAAAAATTACATGTGGTTGGAATCCTTAGTTAAATTTTAGGTGATTTTAAAAATACAATAAAAACTTAAAGTTTTGGTTGTTATTTATACAGCTAATTACCCTAAAAAAACACAATGTATCTTCTGTCACTATCCATCAATTAAAAATAAACTAAAAAGGTACTTAAAACTCAATTTTGTTACATTGTTTAAAAAATTTCTCTTCGAACTAGATTTTATTAGTTTTTAAATTTTTTAAAAGACATACCCATGATTTTTTAGCACCATGGCTTCACCCATAATTAATAAAAATATATTTTTCCTTACGAAAATACTCTGTATTTTACACGAACTACCAAACTTCATTTCAAATGTCAAATATCGCATTGAAGGGCAGCTTCAGTTCCGGTGACTTTTTACAAGCAATAATGCCGAAGCTTCTGAAATAAAATTTATATATAACAAGTTGATACACCGTGAATTATTATAAATAACAGTTGTATGCTTAAAATTTTGACATGATTTTTTAAAAACCTTATATAGCTTCATTGTACTCGTTTAAAGAGAAGAAAATTTGATATTCAACAATTTATTTGTTTTAAAAAATAATAACTTATGAAGAATTGAGAATTATTTGAAGTTATTTAAGTGATGGTTTTTGCGGGGGCACATCTTAGTGATGGCCTAGGTGGCCCGACCCCTGCTAATTTTTGTGCCGTTAGTGTAATTCGTGATTTTCTACTGGGATTCTTTTTCATATATATAAGTCGGCCTCTCATAAAATTTTACCTATAAATTTTCAGCCTTTATCTTAATTTTTTTTAAGCTCCACAAGTGGTTTTTGGTTCTCACACGACTGTTCTAAGTATAACTACAAGAATAAGCTAGAGTTTTGAGTAATTACTTGATAGATTAAAAAAAACAGCAAAAACCAACATTTTTGTATATAATAGAAAATTTTTGTTTGGCAGAGATGAAACTTGGAGCATTCACATTAGATTATTTTGGCAGCAACGCACCAAAAAGATATTACTAGTTATTATAAATAACAGTTGTTGTATGCTTAAAATTTTGACATTATAATACAAGAAAATTTGTAATTCAATAGTTTAATTCGTTTGAAAAACAAACGTATAATCAAATGAAAAATGTTTGAAGTTATTTAAGTGGTGGTTTTTTGCAGGGGCGCATCTTAGTGATGGCCTGCGTGGCTTGGGCCCCTGCTAATTTTCTCGCCAGTAGTGTAAGTAAAATTTGCATTTTCAACCGAAATTTTTTTTATGTATATAAGTCGGCCTATCATGAAATTTTACCTACAAATTTCCGGCCTCACATCTCAATTTTTTTCAAGCTCCACCACTGATTTTTTGTTCACAAACGTGTAAGTAGTTCTCATTTGAACATTACCTTATAAAATAGATCATAAAAACTTAACCTAATTAGGTAATACTTATTTATGTATAGTAAGTGAGGCTCATTGTGAAGGCATAAAAGATCGCATAAATTTATTGCATGGTACTAAATTAGAAGATAATATTTTAACGTTTATTGCATGGTACTGGTGACCATATAAGTTATAGTGTTATACCCATATCTTGATATTGAACATAAAATTAGTGTGAGTTTAAAATACTTAAAAAAAGGAAGCAATCAGTTTTTTAAGTAGAAAAAAAGTACGTTGTTAAAAGAAAATCATTATTTTATTAGTGCTTATTAAATTATTGTTACTGTTATTAGATTATATTAATTTGCAATAAATTACCGTAATTAAAATTTTGATTGTTGTAACTTAAATAACATAAATTACCAATATCAGATTTGCGTTATAAGAAAATAGTCCATATACAATAACTAAGACATCATCTATATATAAAGGATACGACACCTATTAGGATCACCATCAGAAAACATAACATGAATTGTAAAAATTTCTTATTCCTGTTTATGATAACATTTTATCATGTTTCGTTTGTAGCATCATCATTCGAATCATATACAGTGGAGATCATCGATGGTAACATCGAGAATCTCCTTTTTCACATTTCCTCCAAAGATACTGATTTTGGAAACAAAACGTTGACCGGAAATGAGGCGTTCCGATGGAGCTTTCGCCGAAATTTTGATGAAACTACTATATATCGAGGAGAGTTCTTTTGGTTGGATGCCGATAATACTCCTTTGAGAGAAGTTGATTTTCATGCTTTTGATAATAATGTTGCAAAAGAATGCGGGCAAAGCATTTTAACGGATCACAAATGTTTTTGGTTGGTGAATAGTACCGGTTTTTATTTTACTAAAGACGTTCCTGGGAATTGGGTGTATAAGTATCATTGGCCGTGAATTGATTAAAGAAAGTTGTTTGAATAGTTAAGTTCTATAATAATTTTCACAATATTATTACTGATTTAAGGTATGGACTTGAGTTTGTTACACTTTTCTGCCCGAAAGAAATAAATCCAGTTTGATTTTGATTAGAGGTTTTCTCGTTTGTGCTTCTAAAGATAGGTTTAATTGTATTGTATATCAATGTTTTAAAAACCGGTTTTAAATCATAGAGGATTTAGTTTAGAAATGGTTCAACCGGTTCAACCAAGTTGTTCTTGACGGTTCAACTGGTCTGACTATTTAACCTTGTAATTTTATAAAATACAACTTCAACTCAAAAATAATACAAAAATACGTAAATTTATAAAAAAGAAATAATTAAATTAAAACTAATTCATAATAAAAAGTAACTCAAAAAACAATCCAAAGTACTAAAACTTTCAACTAAGTTTTTAAAAAGTATATAATAGGTTTATGGCATTGGAGTATTAAATTCATCAAGTTCATGATCGATCAAAAGATGAAATTGAATATCTTGATCAATGATGGCGGACAAATCGAAGATGGTAGATTGATCGGATATGGTTTATATAAGAGGGACGTTGGCAACTGGTCGGCGATATAAGATGACGCAAGGTTAATAATTTTGATTGGCTAGTTATAAAAGTTAAAGGCCCAACGCTTTTTTTACATGAGAACCAGAACCGGTATGTCTCGGTTGAATTGGTTGTTTAGTCTTTGAATGGGAGTACAAAAAACTCAGTATGTTTCATGTTGGCCAATTGATTAAAATCCGATTTAACCGGTTTTTAAAACATTGTTTTATATCATTAACTTATGATATGCTTTATAGTTCTACACCTAACAATAGTAGTTTGGTAAATAATTAACGAATTAGAGAGAATATCACTAAGAGTTCATTTTTCTATACAAACAACTTAACAAAAGTGCTTTTTTAGCTTTCTAACAAACTTTTCTTGAATAATCATAATTTTCGGTGTCCAAAAATGGTATATGATGCATGGTTTACTCGATTAATATGAAACACCATCTTATTATACTTGTCATCCAGTTTAACCATTTTGGCAACATAATTTATAAAATTAAATATAATTTCTTTAGTACCACGTTAAAGGCATGTCCCACAAATTTTATACAGTATAGTTACCAAACACATTCTAAGGAGGTTTATTCACACTTGACACTTGTCTGACATCTGACATCTAATGGATAGCAGAAACTTAGCCTATAAAACGCTAGCTAATTTAGCCGGTGAATTCAATATGGCTTTACTTGATTGGGTGTTGATCAGAATTTAGTCATCGCTTTTCATTATTTTAGCATGCGGTTTAATGTCTGTTTTGGTAATAATTTTCCCGTAAAACAATGTCTTAGTTTGACGGTTAAAGTTTGATGTTTAGCTATAGTAATTCGTTACCAATAGTTCTTTTAAGCCAGTGTTGATCATTTGCTTTCGTCATTAGTGAATTAGTTATGAGCATTAAGTTTAAGTTGAAATTCCCTAAATTCTTAATTAATATATTAGATACTAAACATGTGTGATATAATAGTAATGACATTGGCTTAACAAAAAAACAATTGGACTCTATTTTCGTAAAACCTTGACAAGATAAACAAAGCATGTAAAAATCACAATCACAACAAGACTTTTATTCACTTTTAAATACAACAAAGAGATAAACTTTTAAAATATAACAAGAGAGAACCAAAGCAGTATTACTAGACTGGACAATACATATTGAAAGAAATCAACATTCTATGATCACATATAACCTTAAAACTTTGATTGAATTTGATACACATCCTTAATGTCAGTTTGAAATGCTTTTGCAAGAATATCCAAAGCAATATCAGGGTTTGATCCAAATACATGCAGCATTTGCAATAGTAATGACACCCGGATTTTGACTACTCAAACCCGCAATAGCAATAGCATACCCATTTCCGATGTTTTTCTGGAAGTGAATTAGACCTTGTGGAAACACGAACACATCACCCTTCTCAAGTTCCTTTGTGATGAGACGGTTTTCAGGGTTAGATGTAAAAAAGCCAACCAGAATCCTGCCTTCGATGACAGTCAAGATTTCAGTGGCTCGAGGGTGCGTGTGTGGAGGGTTAATACCCATGGGAGCAAAGTCAATACGATATACCAAAAGTGTTAAGTCCTGGTAACTCTGCTACAGTCACTGCAGTCACATCAGACCCTACGTCATTCGATGTATTTCCCATAATTTGGAGCCCTCTAAAGAGAAAATCATCAGCTTTCACAAGCTTTGGATTTTTGCAAACTACACCGTTCACGAGTACTGCATATATAAATATATAAAAACTGTATACACTTATAAATATCACATACAATAACACCATAAAATTAAAGAGTATACGGAAATTCATGTTGTAATAATCTTTTACCTCGGCTTTTTGGATCAGCCACACAAAAGTCCTGGAGAGGACTAGGGTCCGAAGCAAAAGCAAGCGAAGATGTTGCCAACAAAAGACCAAAAATAAGAAAACGAGACATCTTTAACGAGAAACGAAGAAAACTTGTTTTATACGAACTATGGTAGCTCAATAAATCTATGAAACAAAAGATGTAACCTAGTAGGGTTTTTATAGTAGAAACATAGTAACATAAAGTCTTCATAGACATGTGTAGCTACCAGAAAATACAGTTTATCTGGAAAAGGTAAAATAACGATCATGTCGTCAGATAAATTCAACAACTGTTCGATTTTAATCTAGAAGGATAACATTCAAAAGATTAACTTTGATGCGTTGAATCTTTATTGTTCAATTCGCCCAAGGTTTCGTGAAACTAAATTAGACTTTTTGTGTTTATATTTTGATTTGATAAAAGATCGGGGATCTTGCTTAACTGTTCGATATATGATCTGGTCTAACATTTTAGTCTTCTTAACTCAGTCGTAAAATGAGTAAAAAATGTTATAGAAGAAGTCCATATTCAAATGTCAAAACACGTCATCACAAAAACCATCACTGTAAAATAATATGTCGGTAAGTATTGAAAAGTTGAAAACACCCGTTAAAATCAATGTTATACCGGCTATAAACCAAACACAAATTAAAATCTACAGAATACCTATTGTTGTCAATTTTCTAAAGAAATGCAGTGAAATATTTGTTCTCAGTTATGTTAAATGTTTGGGTGCACAAATTATTTGCTAATAACATAGAATAAGAATGATGATAATATTATAAAATAAATAAAACTTTAATAGTATAATACTTGAAGTATTGCATTGGTAAATTCACTTCATTAACCACTATTTCAACTATTGAAACATGCATGACCATTCAGATATATTTGATTAAAATATTTTCAAAGTTCAAACATATTATTCTTACAGCAAAACTAATACATACCCGTAAATCAAATATCAAATTCAAAAACAAATGTTCATAACGGAACTCGACCCTCACCAATTGGGAGGGACTCCTCCGATTCTCCGAACTAACACATTAGATGCTATTGGCCCATTGGGCTATAAGACCTAGTTATATTTTCTCTCTTCATGCTCTTTTTAATGTTTTGATTTTAATTTTCTTTTTTATTGGCGTGTATATTGTTGTGTATGCGTTTCTAATCAGGCTTCTAGATTCTACGCTTTCGTTCCAGCGACATAGAGACGATCGTTTTTGAGACGCGAGGTGCGGCCGTGCGGGATGCTTTAGACCATGTTTTCGTTTTAGGTTTATCTTTCTATTAACATTATCTTTTTGTCGAGTCTACATTTGTAATTTGGATTCTTAATGCTACGCTTTCGGGTTTTACGACTTTTACGACGTGTGACACTTTAGGGTTCTACACCATAGTGATAGCCATTTCGACATGTTTCTTTATTTGCGTTTTGAAATTTCAAAATCATGACGAAATTCCCAGCGCAACGCACGATTGACTAAAATTTTAATTTGATTGTGATTAAACTAACACATTCTGTTATAAAATACAAAGAATATGTTTAATTAGTAATCTACAATGAATATTCATGCATAAGCAATCACCTCTCTAGTTAATACTATCACCAAATTTTAACATGACATCGTAGATGTCTTCTAGCTCTGCCAACATCGACTCAAAGGTTGGTCGCAAGTAGGATTTATCCACAACACATTTTTGAGCTAATAAAGCTAATTGGACTGCTGGCTTTACTTCCTCGAAGTTTAATCTTATTCGACAGTCCAATGCACCATAAATACTTGGCAATGAAAAAATACCTTCATCACCCGGTAAACAATGTCTTGTTACCGTTAAATCACGTTCATTAGCAATTAAATTCCCGGTTAGTAGTTGCATCAATAGCACTCCAAAACCGAAGACACCATTCTTCACCTTCAAATAGTCTGAAACTCTTATAAACTTCAAGATCAAGATCCAAAAATCATGGAAATTAAATTATGTACAAAGCAGGAAGCAAATCAAGTTAACTAACTTACATGAAGAACTTGGATGGAGATATAAGGGTGAATCATTACTGGGTACCAACATTGCAACGTCAAAATCTGAGAGTTTTGCGTTATATTCCTGGAATTGTTGTTAATTAAGAGAAATAGAAGATCAAATGTCACTAACATGTCTAATGGTTTTGAATTTTTGATTATTGAAATCAAGAATTAATGTTAATGAGGTGAGTTTTGCTAGAAATTAAAATCACAAGGGTCATTGTGTAATTGTTTTTTAGTTCAGGGCAAGTCTGAAATCAATAAGAAGGTAAGGAAGATTCACTTATCACATATTGACATATTTACATACTAGTTAAAACCCGTGTATTACATGGAGTTTCATAATAAACAGTTAAAACATTATTATTTAATCATTGCATATATATATATTAAGTAACTATGTTGTGAACACTAAAAAAAACAATTTTTTACACTTTTATTACTATAAGTTATGCTTTGAGATTTTAAAATTATTAATTAGAAACTTGTTAAATATAAATTCTTTTAATTTAGTTGATAATTATACAAATTAAAGAAACGACAAATTTAAAATTTAAATATAGCAAGTGTGGTATTCCTCTTTAAGATTTGCAAGACTTAAAAAGTTTTAGTCCACCTTAAAAGGTTGTGTCCCTAACGTTTTAAGTCTTAACAATTTCATCATTAAACCTTTAACAGAAGACAAGTAAGACTTGAAACGTTAAAGACGAGAACTGTTAAGACCTGAAACGTTAGAGAAAAAACTGTTAAGACTTGAAATGTTAGGGAAAAAACTGTTAAGACTTGCAACCTTAACCCCTAACGTTGAAACGTTAGGAGCGAAAACTGTTAAAACGTGAAATTATGGACAAATTTTGTTAAGTCTTGAAACATTAGAGTCAAAAAATGTTAAGACTTAAAACGTTAGGGATAAGAATTGTCAAATATTTAAAACAAATACTTAATTAGACAATATTATATATAAGATAAATATTGTTTAAAATATATATATATATCATAAATAGTTAATTAAGTAATAATAAATTTAATTAAATTTGATATTTAAATTTATTTTAAATTTTAAGATAAAAATTAAAAATATATATAAATGACATTAATGTTACTTTTTTATTAGAGTTAGATAGACATTTACTTTTATATTTTCTTATAGTTTGTTCAAGTTGAATAAACTTCATTAGACATTTAATGTTTCAAAACATTATTAAGTACCTCATCCAACAATATATTGTGCATTTGCAATGAGCAATCAGCAAGTTGAGGGTGTGTACGCAAGAAAACAAGACCTCGAGCAACTCCTATTGCAATTTTAACCCTCGAAAAAAATAGGTGTCGTTCCGTTTTTTTTTCAACTGCACTTAAGAAACTTTATTTAGGTGCTCTTGTACAACTATAAAAAAGTGCAGGTAAGGCTGCGTACATCAGATCGCGAAGCGATCCGGCCCCTCCCCGGACCCTGCGTAGAGCGGGAGCTATGTCAAGCACCGGGTACGCCCCTTTTTTTTTGTACAACTATAAATTAGCTACTTGCTAAGTATAAGTAAAATTGTACTTACCACTGAATAGATAATCATTAAGAGTTCCTTGATGCATGAACTCATAGACAATGAGTACCGAATTATTATTAACGCAGTACCCTAAGATCTTAACAATATTGGGATCATTGAATTCTTCCAAATGTTTCATCTTCTGGTCTATCTACAAATAATCAAGTATATCAAGAACTCTTTAGTATATGCAATAATAAATTTATTGTGATTATGGAATCAAGGGTGGTATGATCATTGCTCAAAAAAAACAGAAAAATAAGAAAGAATCATTTTTGAAGTTTGACTACCAAGTCTACTTTTCAACGTGACATTATTGTATTAGAAAGAAAATGGAAAACAGCTAGATGCGTCAACGCTCGTTGCTGATCATAGGGGCAAACTGGTTTTTAGAAAACTTAGCAAAAATTCAAATGGAGATTCATACGTTAACACAACGATAAAAATAACTTGAGACTTGAGAGAGAACAAAACCTTAAAAAAACAACATATAGATTCATTCCATGATGGGGATACTACAATAAACTTTAAAAAAAAATAAAAAAATGTTTAAAAACCTGAATGTAAGTGCAAACGTCAAACAACAATATACATAACGTTAAAAGAAGATCAATTAAAAGCTACACATTAAAAAACGGAACAATAATAAAGGGCAGAATAAAACCAAAAATACTAAAAAAATGACATGTAATCCAATTAAACCAAGTTGATCAAACATTTACACCACAACATGTGGCCCAATCACACCATGTCACCATTTGTAGTGACGTGACAACTTTATATAATGTTTCTATAGACCACTCCCTCCACCTAAGTAATTTAATTTTTGGTTTGAGAGAGAATTGGTTTACCTCATTCACCCTATGAGGTTTAAAGTTGGTTATATGCACTCTCTTAACAGCAATGGTTAATCCACTATCAATCATTGAAGGGGAATATGTCTTCTTATGCAACCAACCTTTGAATACCTCTCCATAATGTCCGTGCCCCAACAACATGCGATTGTTAAAATTCCTAGTGGCAATTTCAATATCTCTATATAAAAATACTTTAAAATCCTTAAGCCCATTGTGGGTTGATGATGGTGTATCAGGGTCACCTTAATAGCATAGAAAAAAAAAATCCATATTAAAAATGTAAACAACCACTAAAACATGACACTAGACTGAGTTAACTCCAATTATTATGTACGTTCCTTAATTGAGTCTATTGTGGGTTGATACCAGTTATGAAAGAACATATTTAAGCACATAAACATATATATTACACAACACTTATGATTTTACGAAGGAAGTAGGGTATACCTGTTGAGTGTGGAGACTTTGGGAGTCAACGGGCCCTGATGGGCCGTAACACTCGGGTTGGGCTTTAGCTAGAAACCC
>WOUH02000007.1:764428-776736 GCA_009936405.2 Stevia rebaudiana
CATGCAATCCTAGATGATAGCAAAACTTGTCTCTTTAACCTGTTACACACGTAAAATAATATTTGTCAACTACAAAAATAGTTGGTGAGCATTTCACATATATATGTAATAATAAAAGACATAATGATCAAATGTGCAAACGAATGTATATCCACAAGTGATATGTAAGTCCATAACAAATGGTATAATGCATGTGAGCTAACTAATCACTTAACCAAAGGATTAGCCGTATTGGTACTATACACTATTTTAAGCGAACGACGGTTAACCCGACGAAGAAATTATGTCATTCCTCTGGTGTTAGCAACCCAAATGTATAAATATGATTTGCACTCAAGTAATATATGATTTGATATGATTTGATATCATCTGCACCCAAGACAAGTATAATATCAACAAGTAGCAATTACATTCAAGTAAAACACAAATATGATCATATGTAAAGTGAGTTGAATATGTAAACATTTGATAATATGACGTGTATAACAGCCCGAAAGAATAAATAAGCGGGAGTAAAAGTGAAAAAATACTCACTTAATATGCTAAGTCCAAATGATAATAATGCAAGGAATAGCAAGTAACCCGAAGTCGCGCTTTTAACCTAGATTTGAATATTTGTATAAGTATGCGTTGATAAAATTAAATAATTATGATTATTTAAGTTTTAATCTCAAATATTTTGTAAACTCAGAATTATTAAATTTCTAGAACCAAATTATTATTATGTATTTTTATATAATTAGATTTATAAACTCATTTAATATTTATTTAACTAGTTATTGATTTAATTAACCAAATAATATTACATAATTATAAATAAACAAGTTATATAAACAATAAGCAGAATATATACTTTATAAACGTAATATGAGCTTCTGGAATATTTATAGAATTTATTTTGTTTTTTAAGCATATATTTTATAAAACAGAAAAGTGTTTTTATAAAATATTTTTCTGTAACTTTAAAAAATAATTTCTGATTTTATTTTTATTAGATAGGAAATTTCATTATGAAGATTTTGATATAAAATGGGCGATTTTTGGACATAGGATGAATTAGTTATGAATTCTTTTGCGATTTAACTTATAAAAATGTAAACTGTTTTATAAAAACTGTTCTGATATTTTATAAAATGGTTTCTGTTCATATTTTTACTGGATGGGGAATTTGATAACGAAGAGTTTGATATAAGGTGGGTAATTTTTGGTTAAGAAATGAATTAGTTATGATTTATATAAGTTTTAGCATAAAAATCAAATAAAAACAAAAACTGAAAAAAAAAGGGAACCTGGCCAAAACGTGAGACAGCGGGATTCGAACACAGGTCTGTTCAGTAGCAGTCGTGATCTCAAACCATTGAGCCAGAATGATATCTTCGAAAGATGGTGGTTTTTAATTCTTTTTAATCTGTGTTTCACGTGGATATGGATTTAGATTCAAGAACAGCAAAGAACAATCCTACAATTGAATAATATGTATGTTAAGCCCTGAAATTGTTTTGGGGCTTTGGAAGAACAGATGAAAACGAGTACGATGGATGGTTTACCTTGGGTTGGCGTTGAGCAGACGAGGAGATCGAGTGTGTGTTTCAGTCGACGGCTCTCGTGGTCGATTTTGAGCTCGATCTGATGCTATCTGCTGTTGTTGTCGTTCGGGACCGTTTGAAAAGGAAACATAGGTTGTGCGTGTAGGGTTTTTATACTTAATTGACACCGGCTTCGAAGGTTTTACGCGTGGGATCCGATTTCGAGTGTTAACCTTTAATTTCGGTGGTTGAGTGGATTAAAAGAACGAATTGATGATAAGGGTGGTCTCGAGATGTCTCGAGGGTGTCGTGCGCGTGTGGGGGAGGATCGAGGAACGGTTGGAAATGCATTCAATGGTGGGCGGCCGAGTTGGGCGAGGAAGGAGGATCCACGGATCCGGTTTGGTTCGTGGGTCACAGAAACAAGTAAAGGAGTTTGTTGGTTTTGCCCCTTGTAGTTTATATTTTCTAAATTTGGACACCATCCCTCTCTTAAATGACAATTGAAGTTTAATTGTTTTAAGTTTGGCCACAAAGACTTAGTTTTATTAAATCTTATCTTATAACTCAATTTTTTTTTAATAAAGGTTATTGTTTATTCTTATTTTTATTGGCTTTTTATTTATTTAGATTATTATTATGATTATTTAAGATGTATATTAGGTTGTATATGTTATGATTAGTTACTATCATTGAATAAAACATACTCCACCGTAAATAATAAAAATAAAAATAATAAAAAGAGAGTTCATTTCGTAACATTTGTTGAATAATAATAGTGAATACAAAAGTTAAATTTCACAAATGTTACATAGGGTCCGAAGCAAAAGCAATCAAACATGTTGCCAACAAGATACCAAATATAAGAAAATGAGACATCGGCAAGAAGTGGAGAAAACTAGCTTGTTTCAATTAATTTTTGTAGCTCAAGAAATGTATGAAACAAAAGTTGCAACCAGGTAATGTTTTTATAGTGGAAACATTGGAATATAAAATACATCCTTATACGATATATTCAACTTTGTAGAAAAAGTAAAACGACGAAGAAGTCATCTGATACATCCAGATAATATATATTCAGCTTTTGTTGAATATCAAATTAGAAAGGGAGCATGGAGTGTGTTGATTCATTTCATTTCTTTTAAACATTTTAATATTAAGATTAGTTAGAGTGTTGACTGATTAATATTATGCGTTGAATTGGCCCAAACGTTAAACTAAATTCAGAATTCCAATCTCAAAATAGGAGTTAAGCGATCTAATCTTGCTGAAAACTTCTCTAGAAGTTTATAGTATATAATACAGTAAATGGACATTGGCAATTTGGCATGCAAGTATTTGTTGGAAAAATAGAGAAAAAATAAGTTTAGATTCAAGTAAATATATATAGAGAGTAGGGGTGTTCACATTCCAGTTTTATCGGTTTTTATGTCAATCTGTGAACCAAACCGGTAGTTATGGGCTTTTTTAATCGAAAACCAAAACCAAACCGTTGAAAAATAAAACCGAACCAAACCTAACCATTATTAACGGTTTGGTTTATGTTTGAGATTTTGTAATAGACCGACTTTACTCCTATTTTTCAAACGATTAGAATCAGATAAATGCATGATTTGTTAAATTTTAACATAACACTGAATGTATATGAACATGTAGGCATTTAATTTAGTAATGTATAAGCATGTTTCCTTTTTTTTATGGATTCAGGTGGCTTTATGACTGACTTAGCAATGAACTGACTAAAATAGGGGCAGGGTTTTAAAGCCAGAAATATAACTAATCAAACAGCCTGGTCTGGTTTATACGACCGGTTTTTGTGCAAACCGTAATCGTTCGCTACGTTTTTTTTTTTTAGCTGAACGAAAGTAAAAATAGCAAACCGACCATAAAACCGAACCGATGACCAGTTTGAATGGTTTCGTGGTTTAGCTTGGGGTTAGATTTCATTAAAGATAATATAATGTAGATTTAGAAGTTGATTAAATAAGTTTTAAATGAATTTTAAAAAATCCACCTCTAATAAAGCATAAAAAAATGTCACGTGGCATTCTGTTAATTTTTTATAGTTATTTAATTATTTAAATTCATTATATTAATATTTTGAATTCTTCTATATTTTTCATACTATCTGAAATTATAAAAATATATTTAAATTTGTTATTATCTAATTAAGTATTTATCTTATTTATTTAATAAATAGTTACATTTTTTTAATCTATGAGGTTTGCAATACTTAACAGTTTCAGTCCACCGTTAACAAAAACGGTCTCTAACGTTTCAAGTCTTATCAATTTTCATCCCTAACGTTTCAAGTTATAAAATTTTTCACCCTAACGTGTAAAGTCTTAACAATTTTCGTCCCTAACGTTTCAGGCCTTAACATTTTTCTTCCCTAACGTTTCAGGCCTTAACATTTTCGTCCCTAACGTTTCAAGTCTTAACAGTTTTCCTCCCTAACGTTTCAAGTCTTAAGATTGAATTCGTCCCTAACGTTTCAAATGTTAACAGTTTTCTGTTAAAGGTTTAATAACAAAAATGGTTAATACTTGAAACGTTATTGACGAAAACTATTAAAGGTGTACTAAAACCGTTTAAGTCTTGAAAATCTTAGAGAGAAAAACCGCACTTACTCTATTTAATTTTAAATTTAATGTTTTCTTTAATTTGTAACTTAATATATATATATATATACAATAATTTAATGATAAAGTTTTAAGTATTTATTATATAACTTCGTGTAATACACGAGTTTTAAGATAGTTGATTAATCTATGTAATAATTTTAATTGAATTCTCAATTCGAGTTGGAGACCAGGGAGAGTATTTAACATTGGCAAATTGGATTTTAATAATCCAAACTATGACAAATTGGCAAATAATAATCCTAACTATCACTTTGTCAATGAATAATCTCAACTATCACTTTGGTTGTCAATAGCAATCCCATAAGAAAAATTATCAAAAATTTTCACTTGATTTACAAATGTTTTTTACTCAACTTTGCTAATACGTTTTTGTATTTTGTTTACAATTATTATTTTGATAGAAATTGAGAGGGAAATCAGGTGGAAATATTTGATAATTTTGCTTATGGGATTGTTATTAACAACCAATGTGATAGTTGAGATTATTAATGACGAAAGTGATAATTCGAATTATTATTAGTCAATGTGTCATAGTTTGGATTATTAAAATCCAATTTGCCTTTAACATTTGGGAAATTCACTAAAATGACCAAAGTTAATTCATTTTAAGCCAAAATAACCATCAGGCAAAATTGTTGCCTTGTCAAATCTACCCCGACAATTTTTTTGCCGTCTCGAAACTTGGCTCCAGGCTATGTCATTGCCTCCCGAGGCACCATTAGGCTAAAGTTTAGCATAGCTTAAAGTCAATGGTCAATTTGGCTCTTATGTGATCAACTTTGTTATTTTGGTGATTCATCCTTAACATTTTAGCAACACCAATACCGGTTCAAACCGGGTTTGGAAAACTGGTCGGTCGGTCACCAAGGGGTTTTTTTGCTCTAACGATAATGTCGAACAAGCTCATATTGCTGATTTTCTGCTTAATCACATTTCCTGTTAAACCCTAATTCCGTCCTAAAACTCAACATCAGCAATGGACAGATCAAACTAACAGTCTCGACATTAATGATTAGACCCACAAATGATTCGCCCCAAAACCCTTCAGTTGCATCAAATTCGCACAATATTGAATCTGCGACACTCATCCCTTTTTCATCCCCAAAACCCTAAACCCCTTAATGAAACCAATTCGATTCTTACAAATGACACCAAATATTTGATACCCATTTCGATTTTCAGGAAAAGTATCTCGATTTCGTCTCAACTCCAACACGAATTCGCCTCAAAAGAAGTAAACAAGAATTCACAGAAGCCAGGCATTGAAGATGTTGTATTTGACAAGGAAGAACTCAAGAAAAATCTGAGGAAATTGGAATTAGAATTGAGAAAGAAAGAAGAAGATTCAACTAAAGAAACAGAGACATTGGAAACATTTTTTGCAGAAGCAGTTGGGTTATCAAAACAGGGGCAAAATCAAGAACCAGAAAAGGAATTGAAGAAGTTATCTAATTTGTTTTTGAATGCTGATCAAATCAAGAAATCGAAAACAGAGTGTAAAAAAGTAGATGAGGTAATTGAATTCAAGGAGCTATCACCAGATATGGCTGTGTTTGCTAGTTATTTGCATACAAAAGGGTATTTTGTGAATGCAAATTTTCTTCCAAACAACAAGTTTGATGTTTCTTGTTTTGAGAACAATTATGGTAGGGATTTCTTGAAGTTTGCAGCTGAACAATTTGCGAAAGATCATCGGGAAATCTACAAGTTAGTTCAAGTTCTTTAATTCCTTATTTTGTTAATGCAAAGTAGGTTAAGATTAATCGGATTCATTGAATTTCATAAAGATAGTTTCTTTTGTTGACATTAAAGTTAATAGAGACATATATCTATAAACATAAACATCAGTTACTACATGTTTGGTCAACAACCTAAGATTTTTCAGTAACATTTGTGTGACTTTTTATATAATTCACTTGTATATACTGTTCTCAATAATTTGTCAATGCAAAAATAGTGATAATGATAAGCGTGATTAAGATTTTAAGCAAAACAATCATGTTTATTCTAAAAAGGCCCCATTTTTGGATTTGTTGTATGATGGATTTTGAAAAGCAAGTAAGAAGTTGATGCAACAATCACTTAAAGATCCTTAACTTTACTCAAGTTGCAAATTATTGGATTTAAATTTTCAAATGTCACATTATTACCTAAAAAACGCACATATAATGTTTCCACTTCCAATGACTTTGTAAATTATTGGATTTAGATTACACCTTATAACCTTTTCTAATACTCTCACCTAAATTCTGAAAATTTAAGGTGGTTGCACACTGGTGATTTGAAAAAGGTGGCTCAGTTCGGATGCCCATCTCTCGTCCGAAAAAATGTTTTTTCAGCCAAAGCGATGCGCTTTTGTTTTGGAATCCCAGAAGAAACTGTAAGTTTTATATATATATAATTTTTATTTTGAAACTTTTTTTAGTTTGAAGCAGCAAACACACGCACCCATCTAATTATACTCCTAAATTTACTCCGGAACCTGTCTCCACCAGGATTTGAACCCTTCCTGTAATTTTCCAACCGAACATCAAAATTTAAACTAGAGTGAACTGCAGTTTTTGTCCCTGGGGTTTGAATAGTCATGCAGTTTCACTCCACCCTTAACAGTTTTCGTCCCTAAGGTTTTAATTCTTAGCAGTTTTCTTCCCTGGTCTCTTTTTCGTCTAAACTTCCGTTATAACCGCCCACGTGCACCCTCACATGAGGGGCATTTTGGTCAATGTTGTGTGATGGGCACGTGAGGGTTTAACGGATGTGTAGACGAAAAAGAGATTAAGGACGAAAACTGCAAAGAATTGAAAATTTGAAAACTTAGGGCATAAACTGTTAGTGGTGGACTGAAACTGCATGACTATACAAACCTCAAGGGTGAAAACTGTAGTTTATCTTTAAACTATATATAAAAATAATAATAGTCTTGTTATCATCCAATTTTCTTTTAGGTATGCAACAAGTGCGCGCTAAAAGAATCATGCAAGTTTGCAAACCAAAGTGTATGGAAAAAGGGGGCGAAGAATATCGACATAACGGTCGTGATGAGGGTCATAACATTGTATGCTTTACCTACTCGGTTAGAAGTGCCCGATGATGTAATGGATGCGGTTAATCGGTTGTTGAAGGAAGTTGTTCGGTTAAGTGAATTGGAATCTTGAGACATCATATGTTTTTAATTACCTTTTGAATATATTAATTATGATTCAGATTAGAGTGGTATAAGTATCACTGCTTATGTGTTGTTTTGGTTTGCTGCTGACATTCACCACAATGAAACTGGATTGATTTTGAAATCTACTTTTAAATTTTTAAATCCGGCATAAAGATCTGCTTTTTATGATACAAAATTAAAGTATACTTCATTTCAGATAATGACTCGTTAAAAGTGGGAAAAGAATGAACAAAGCAATATTTTGTAGATTAGTAAAAGTTTAGGTAACAACTTTGTAAATGATTTTATTGCACTTTTTATAAAAGTTAAATGGATAAATTAAATGAAAAAAATGATTTCCGACCTGCCGGATTCGAACCAGCGACCTAAGGATTTCCATGTTACCACTACAGTCCTCCGCTCTACCAACTGAGCTAAGGTCGGATGTTATTCATATTGGACTTAATTAATTTGTATTCCACAAACAATGATAATTTGCAAACATTATAATGTGACTGGGTCACGTGAAACTGAAAGTCGGTTTTTTTATTTTTTTTTATTTTAGCAATCTATTGTATTCTACTACTAATGTGGGATTCACACACAGATTTCATAGGACTACAAGTGTATTATTATGGATTTTTACATGTGATTTGTGCAAACGAATCCTCAAAGCCTCATCAATCGGCATCAATTAAGGCTGATTTAGTTTGAACATGTATTCTTAAGGATTTGTACATGTCTCCAATTACTTTGGGAGTTTGAACACCTTCGTTTGACGTTTAAAATGATGTCGTTACTAGAAGTGACAGAACCAGACCGTCTTATTGGAGGGTCCCGATAGAACTTTTTCTTAGCTTAGTTTTGCCGGTGTTAAACAATTATATTTTTTACCAATGGATGACACTTCGATTTTTTATTTGAGTTTTTTTACTAAATTACTTCTCTAAAGTGAACACTTTTGTATGAAAAACGGTTCTGGTTATGTATCTTTTCACAACACTTTGAAATAATATACATATGAACTAACTATATGTTTTAAAACAAAAGATTTATGATGATAAACTATAGCAACGATCAAATAAGATAATGAATAAATATAAGTTTTAAAAATCAAATGATCGGAATATATAAAAATTAATGGATACTAAACTCGTATGGGATAAACAAATAATCTGTCTTCTCATTTCTATCTTCTCTTATGAATAAATGCTGAATCAATAAATGCAAAATAACATAATATTAAGTTTTGTAAATAATATAATATTAAGTTTTGTCAGTGACTCAGTTAGGTATTTACAGCTTAAATAATAAATATCCACAAAATTTTTAGAAAAGTGCAAATGAACAAACACAAACCATCATCATCATCATCATCATTATCATCTTATGAACACAATCACCATATATACAAAGAATATAAAAAAGTCATAAACAAGGGTTTCATATGTAACACAATGAATCATTCAATTTCAATACCTCTCAACTTTCATGTACAGTTCTGAGAGTGCATCATAAAGAATCGCAGCAGCAGGAGGTCGTGGCAACGAACCAAGAAGAATATCAAATGTTTTAATCGACGGGTTACCATAAAATCTGCAATTTTCTTGTACGCGCGTTGCCACCATACTTCCTTCAAACGAGCAACCAACAAACGCGCCTGCAAAACAACCCAAACATCAACTCATCAAATAACAACCCGCAAAACATACTTGTAAAAACAATGACATAATGATGACATGGAATTGGGTTTGCCATGTCATCGTCCACGTCAGCAGATTTAACTGTGGGTTACCTTTACTACAACTGTATGTGTAACAAGCAGCATAACCACCATCACCAGCCCTGAAATCGGCTCCTGCAGATCTACCAACTACACCAGCAGCAGCACTCACACCGGCTCCAACTGATAAATGTGCATTCCCGCCAAATGTTTTCACCGCATCGCTGTTTCGGAGGACGATTATGAAATCGGTTAATTCGCCACCAACCTGTT
The DNA here is from genome assembly GCA_009936405.2 of Stevia rebaudiana. Lineage (NCBI taxonomy): Eukaryota > Viridiplantae > Streptophyta > Magnoliopsida > Asterales > Asteraceae > Stevia > Stevia rebaudiana. The sequence continues at coordinate 773,744 of WOUH02000007.1, forward strand.
CATACACCACATGATAATATGTCAAAGTTTGGCAAAAAGACACCTCATAGTGAGTTAGTGACCGATTTCACAAATAAAAAAGATTGCTGAGTTGGCATTTTGTAGGGGTGAACAAATAACCAAATGAACAGAACCGCAACCAAAGAAACCAACCCAAACAAATAACTAATAGTTTGGTTTTCCTTTTCTATTAAAGTATTAAACCATATGTTATGGTTTGGTTTCAGTTTTGGGTGAGCAAAAAATAAAAAATAAAAATTTTAAAATAAATAAATCAATCAAAATGAATCATATGAAAATGATAACGATGTTTTCATCTTTTTACAATATGATTTCTTTTTTACTTAAAAATTGATAGAATATAAATTTTTAATAAAGTAATTCGTAAGAAAATAGCAAATGGTATAGCCTTAAATTTTTTGTTAAACCAAATGTGCAACAACTAATTAATAATTTTTTGGGTCTTTTTGTTTTCAGTGCAAAATAATCATGCTGAAATAGAAAAACAAAAACCAAACAGCGCCCATCGTGAAAACCAAAAAAACCGACCCATGTACACCTCTAGCAATTTATGTGCTGAGTTGGCATTTTTGTAAGTTTAAGTTGGATAAAGAAAAAAAAAGCAACTCACTTGAGCACCCCAACCCATACCAAATGTAGAAATGGCAGAAGGCGGGGACCAAGATCCATCATCTCTACGGGCCACAACCAGACCCGTACCCACATTGTAGGTTACCATCATGCCAACTTTTGCAACCGTAAGAATCGCAAGCCCTTTTGCTTGTTTCAAAATAGAATCGGGGATTGACTTTTCAGGAGTCAAAGAACCAACCTTAAAAAAAAAAGCAAAAAATAAAATCATCCAAAATCTTTAATCTTGAAATCAATTTGTATAACTATGTCAAACCTCATTATATGATACACAATTTACCTTACAATAACTCTTAATGGTGTTTGCAGCTTTATAGATCTCATATTCCATAGTTTGACCCCATGGGAAGTTAAGCCATGATCTCAAAGTACTCAAGTCGGTTACATCCTTTGTTGGTAGTTGAGCTGCACGGCTAATGCGGTCCATCAAAAACGGTTGAACCAACTCGAGCCGAACACAACACACGTCACAAACCCGTTGCGGGTTGTCTTTAAGAAACTTTGCAGGCAATAAACTCCTTCCTTTAGAACACTCGTTGCAAAAGATTCCACCACAAAACCGACAATGATGTCGGGAACACATAATAGGATGAAACCGCACATTACAAAGCATACAATAAGATGCAACACTATCAGCCAACCATTTTGGCGGTTCAGCTTCTAGAAGTTCTTTTATGGTATCAGCATTAGCTTCTGTGAGATTATCGGTTACTTCTTTCCATGTATGTTCAAGAAGCTGATCAGATAACCATGAGATTTGATACGCATAAGAATCACCGGATGTGATGGATCGCATCTTGCCTTGAGCTGCAAGTAACATGTCAAGAACAACATCCCACATTGTGAAATCTTTGTCTTCACCAGCAAACTGATCCCATTCAATATTGTTATCGCGTAAGTAGTTTGAGTTCATACGAAGACCTAGGTTCCATTCTTCACGTTGACTTTCTGACATTGGTGGGACCGATACAGGAATCCAAACACCGGTATCTTCATTTAGAGGTGGGTCATAATAGAAAAATGGATTTTCTTTTTCATGTTCAGAATCCAAATCTTTATGAGTATCATCACTTTGAACCGTTGCGTTGATTTTCTCAACATCGGATACCAACTTCTCTTTGTTAAGATCATTAATTTCTTCTACATCACTGTTGACGCTAGTTTCAACGACACCTTCAGAAACCTAATAATTTGCATCCTCTTAGTTTAATAATTAGCAAATAATAAAAAATAAAATCAACAACAAAATCTACCAGAAAGATTAATACTTTGCCACCACAAACAAAAAAACTTGCAGATAATCACACCACTTCAAGTCTTGGTTATCACTATTGATCACCACTCATGATTCCCTTATGTTTTTCCTCAAAGATTGGTGACACTCATACACATATTTGGATAATTGGATTCATTTAAGCACTTTATGGATAAAGTTTATACTTTTAGGATTTCAATCGTGTTCGAAGCAGTAAACATCAAAGCTAGTCAAACCAGTAGTCTGCCCTAATTTGTATATATATGATCAAGGAATTTGATTAAAAGTACTATACATGTTATGATCATCCATGAAAAATAAGAATAGAAACAGTCATGATTCGAAATGATTGCAAATTACTAGTAGAAACAAACAAAAAAACATAGGGGAATTATGGGGGAGTTTGGATAACCTTGGGAGTAAGAAATTTAGATTCGTAATCATCGAGATGAATCATAGGGTATCGCACAACATTAGACTCTTCGATCGGATAGGTTTTAGGAGACGGATCCATCGGATCATCAATCCATCTAGTTGGTGATTGTTTGATTCGTTGTAATGATCAACCGATGAAAAACTTCGATTGATCAGAAGATCAATGGACGATTGTGTAAGGATTAGGGTTTATTATGCGTGACGGAAAACAAATCCTACTCATGGAGACGATGATGCACCTCTTATCTATCTTTGCCCTCTTTTGATGGAATGATTATTTATCATTTAACCAATCTTTGAATATTTTATTATTCATTAAACGTCTCTACGTATTAAACCGGCTTTATTCACTTGCATGTTTTTAATTTTGCATTTCATTTACATAAAACTAGGGATTACAAGTTTACAACCACCTTCACATTTTGTTTTTGAACCTTAAAACCAATTGAAACATATATTATATATTTGGATACACTTCTAGGGTTAGGATCAACTAAATAGGAGCTTATTCTAAGAGGGCTAAAAATGATTTTAAAAAAGTCATAAACCGACTCAAACGAACTCCGATTGAACTCATTTTAGTGGCGTTGGAACCGTCTTGTCAAACTCTACGATCTTAGCTTTTAGGGTTTATCTTTTGGATTTAGATTTT
>WOUH02000007.1:781095-798994 GCA_009936405.2 Stevia rebaudiana
TTGGGTATGACCCGACTTGGATCATAACATACTAGCCACATCAATTTGTTATGTTTCTTGGGCAGATAGAACCAACAAAACCTCTAGCTCACTCAAGAGCATTTTTTTTGCTCCGAGTGAGACTCCAACCTAGAACCTCACACTTAGATAGTATTCAGGGTAACATTAAGACAAATACCCATCAATCCTCATATTGACACGTCGGTTAGAGTGTTCATAACTTAAAACTTAAAAGTGTCACATTGTCAAAATTTGATTTAAGGTCTCCAAAAACTCTCAGTCTAGATGTTTCCCCATTTAAAAGAATTTAAAATCCATAAAAAAAAAGTTGGAAGAACAAATTCCCTCCTATTGATCAGCCACCAAAAACAACTTTTCACAAAAAGCTGATCCCACCCTTTCTCTCCACCAAAATATTTGCGTTTCAGGAACAAATGGAATTCAAACACCAATTCAACCTACTAGCTACTTCTCTGTCGAATTTTGCTTTCGTGATTCCTATATTATGCTCTTTTGCATCCAAACACACACCTACAAAATCCTCCATCATCGTTGATTTCTCTACCATACGTTGCAGATTCCTTCTCAATCGACTACCAGAAGGAGGTCGTCCAAATCAGTGGATAGTGACCGGAGGTGTGCATCTACTAGTAATCGTAAACAGGTTTGATTTCTATCATCCGTTTTCTATCATCTATGTTAGGATTTACGAATATTTGTTAGCGTACATTGGTTTGTAGATTCTATAACTTCGATGATTTGGACAATTAACGATGAATTTTGAGAAATTTGTATTGCCAGTGTGGTTTAGCCGGTTATACGATGATGGATTAACGTTTCTCGTAAGTGAATATGAAATTGGAGTGAGTTTAGAACCAAAGTTGCGTTGATTTGGACAGTTAACGAAGAATTATGAGAATCAGTACTGTTTAATGAATTAACATGGTTTAGACGATGAATTACACATGCTTAAATTCGTTTAATTTTGTTCTTACAAGCTCTTATCAAGTCATATCTATTCATAAACAACAAGTAAACCAGTTTAATTTAAACTGTTTGGAGAACTACATATGCTGATATGCATATAACCTATAGTTTTACATGTGATGCATGTTAACTGTTACTCTTTCATTCTCACAGTACATATGATTTTTATATAAACTACGTATAACTATGTAGATGTGTATGCACTTCTATAGTTCTCTAATTTGTGTTTTTAGATAGATAATGATGTCATCCCAATAAAATAATCCATATTATTATTATTATTATTCATTTTGAACCATATATGCTTTCTTATATCCTTTACTTGTTATCGTCAGTGCAAGATGCTCATACTGGTTTTTTAAATATATACAATAAACTACAAAAGTAATGTGCAAATTGTATGTAAATAAATGATCAGCTGCTAAACCTTTTTATATTATCAAACCTTTAATTTGCTAAAGCCTAAAAGTGTTTAAAAGTTTTACTTTTATGCAATATTTGACTGACATCCCATGCCTCTTCAGTATTTATTCCTTCATTTCTTCTAATTGACACTCCAAGAGTCCAAGAGCCAAACACAAACTCTCATATACTCATAAACTAAATCTCTAACTTTATGTATATTATTAAAAAATAAGAGAGTTAAGAAGATGCCTATGTATTTTTTATTTTTTTTATTGAGAAGTCTGAAGGTGTTTGGAGGACAAAAAAATAAAAAACAATTAACTTTTGGTATTTTGATGCAAGGAGAAAAGAGATATAAACAAAGAGAGTATGATGCGAAGTGAAAGCAGAAATAAACAAAGAAAAACTGATATCTTATCAAATCTTTAAAGTATCACATAAAACAACCCTCTTCAGTAAAATAAATCTGAATTTGACAAGTCAAAAGATAGTACAATTATGAATTGAAGATTCCTTGTGTTTTTAAATAAAAGATATAAATAAATCAAAACTTTCACCATCGAGAAAAAACTTATGAACTTTAAAATTAATGCATCAAACAACAATTGAATTCGGGTATGATGAGTTGGTCCAACTAAAATTCCCTAACATTTATAATCACTAGGTATTATAATAACAAAAGATTAGTATGAATGTATGATGGGTAAGAAGTGTCATATATCTTGCAATATTTTTCTAAGTAACAAATTTCAATATGCAACTCGAGTCAATATATATTTCTAAGAACAAAATTAAAAGAATTTGATAAAATCAGTTAACTATGACACTCACATCTCTATAAAGTACGTGATCAAACATGTTTTTTAAATGCCATTAATAGTTGGTTTATTTTATTGTTGATTACAACATGCCAAAAACAGCAAAATCATTTGTTTTTAATATCAAAAAAGTTATTCAAAATGACCTGATTACTTTTCCTTCTTCGGGGACCTAATCATGCAGCCTTTAAAAAGAGTATTGCTTGTCTTTCATCTGCAAAAGAACAAAAGAAGATCTTGAATAGAAAATAAGCAATAATTACATAAGATCTGATATTTGACATCGGAGCACCCGCAATTCGATTGAATATTATCCGTTCAACATCGCCGGCAGTTTACCGGAAAAAAATAGGATCGATTCTTATCCTGTTTTAGAAAAATCAACGTGTTCGTTTAATAGGTGATGTGTGTTTCTATATACGTAAGCATTGAATAAAATAGTAAATACCCTTTTTCTTATTTTCTTTCAGATAATCGAGTTTATTGTTTAATTTAAAAAAATAATAATTGAATTGAATAAATATAAGGCTGATCATATCACCAATCATTGATGTTTTTACCTGCATGGCTGTGAAACATAGACCCTGTAAAGCTTACACGAGGATCCAACTGTTCCCTCTTCTTTCTCCCACTATGCCTATTTTCTGTCACCCAAACGCTCCTTTAAATCTTCATTTTTCTCTCTCAAACCCTCAATTCAACGGTTGGGATTGTTGGAAATCTTGCATCCGATGATCTAACGGCTGATTCACTTCTAGGAAATGAGTTAACCTTGGTGAGTCTGTTCTTGAATCCTTATGAACTTGGGTTTGTTTGATTGCTTGAAAGTTTTTTTCTTTTATCATGTTTATAGTGTTTGTTCATATGCAATGTCTTTGTTTTGAGAATCTTGAAACTAAATTCAACTTTTGGATATTGTTTTAAGATTCTTGTTATGGATTTATGGGTATTAGATGAGATTAATAATTTGTAAATGTGAGGTTCTGAAATATTGGACTGAGTATGGACCCCATTATTACTCTGATTAATTTATTTGGATTCCATTTTTCTCCTTTGTTAAATCTCCTTCATGCCCGATTAATTATCTAGTTTCCTTTTGTGCTTTCTGAATATTTGTTTGATTTTATGTTTCTTGAATCCATATGAACTTGGGTTTGTTTAATTGCTTGAAAGTTTAAATTTTTATGCGGTTTATAGTGTTTGGTTATATGCAATGTCTTTATTTTGAGAAATCTTGAAGCTAATTTGAACTTTTGGATATTCTTTTTAAGATTCTTGTTATGGATTTATGGGTATCAGATGGGATTAATAACTTAAGATGAATTGTAAATGTGGGGTTATGTGACTGAATAAGTGAATAATATGGACCCCATTTGTACTCTGATTAAATTATGTGGATCCCATTTTTCTCCTTGTTATATTCTTTCATGCCCTTAATTATCTGGTTTCCTTTGTGCTTACTGAAGATGTGATTGATTTTATGTTTCTTGAATCCATATGAACCTTGGTTTGCTTAATTGCTTGAAAGTTCAATCTTTAATTCCTGTTTGTCTTTCTTTTGAGAAATCTTGAAACTGATTTGAACTTTTGGAGTTTAGTATATTCTTTTTAAGATTCTTATTTATGGATTCATGGGTATCAATCGGGTATAATAATTTAAGATGAGTTGTAAATGTGGGGTTCTGAAATATTGGACTGAATAATATGGACCCCATTTATACTCTGATTAATTTATGTGGATCCCATTTTTCTCCTTGTTATATCTCCTTCATGCCCGATTAATTATCAAGTTTCCTTTGTGCTTACTGAATATGGTCAAGAATTTATATTCACTCAATGACTAATTTCAGTAGTGATATAATAATTACCCTTATTTTCAAACTTTTAGAGGTTAATGAATTTAATTTCTTGTTTATTTGTTTAAATCTTAATGTAGAACAACAACTGCTTTGGGAATATTGTCCACTTCTTTTGAGGTTGGATAAGTAACAATTATGCCTGGAAATAAGTACAACAACAACAACAACAATAATAACAACAACAACGCCAACTCATCATCGATTCCATCAAGTCGAATAGAGAGACTTTTAAGAGAAAGAGAACTTAGAAAGTACAACAAAGCTTCATATTTCAATGAATCACCCACTAATGATGGATCTGAGTTTAGTGACAATTTATTAGAACAATATCTAGAAGGCGCATCTGCTGCACGTGACAGTTGGGAAAAACCAGATGGTGGACTTTTTACGCAACGGTTATTAGTTGTTGCTAACAGATTACCTGTTTCTGCTGTCAGAAGAGGTGAAGAAAGTTGGTCTCTTGAAGTCAGTGCTGGCGGTCTAGTCAGCGCGCTACTCGGTAAGTTTTTATTTTTGGATCCATTTTGTTCTTAAAACCTATAAAAATCAAATTAATCATTTTCATTAATTCATTAAATCATTTCAATGTATTTGTTATAGGTGTTAAGGAGGTTGAAGCAAAATGGATTGGTTGGGCAGGTGTAAATGTGCCCGATGAGCCTGGTCAACGAGCATTGACCAAAGCATTGGCTGAAAAGGTAACATTTTTAACCTCCAAAATTTAAATTAAAAAAAAGGTATTTGACTATTTGTTATAAAGTTGTTATTATTGTTATAGAGGTGTATACCGGTGTTTCTTGATGAAGAAGTTGTGCATCAATATTATAACGGTTATTGTAACAACATATTATGGCCACTTTTTCATTATCTTGGTCTTCCACAAGAAGACCGTTTGGCAACAACTAGAAGCTTCCAATCACAATTTGCAGCATATAAGAAAGCAAATCAAATGTTTGCTGATGTGGTAAACGAACATTATGAAGAAGGTGATGTTGTTTGGTGCCATGATTATCATCTTATGTTTCTTCCAAAATGTTTAAAGGATCATAACAGTAACATGAAAGTTGGTTGGTTTCTTCATACACCATTTCCTTCTTCTGAAATTCATAGAACGTTGCCTTCGCGTTCAGAGCTTTTACGCGCTGTTCTTGCTGCTGATTTGGTTGGGTAAGTTTGTAAAATTTTGAATCTTTTTTATATATATTGTAACTGAATTTAATTAAATTTATTTCAGTTTCCATACGTATGATTATGCGAGACACTTTGTAAGTGCTTGTACACGTATACTTGGACTCGAAGGTACTCCTGAAGGTGTAGAGGATCAAGGGAGACTCACCCGTGTTGCTGCGGTAATTGTAAATCTAGTTTATTAAATAATTTTGTGAAATTTATATAATTTTTGTTTTCTAATGTTAGTTCTTTAATTTGTGGAATTACAGTTTCCAATTGGTATAGATTCAGATCGTTTCATTCGTGCACTCGAGAATCCACAAGTTCAAGAACATATGAAAGAATTGAAAGAGAGATTTTCAGGGAGAAAGGTGATGTCACTTTTTTTTTTCTTAAACCACTTGTTAAAATGTGCTTTTTTGATACTAGTCTCATATATGAAAATATGAAATGCACTTGAACAAAAGTATATGTTAAAATTCAAAATATTTTAAATTGGTTACAAAAATTGTTCTTGTTACAGGTAATGTTAGGTGTTGACCGGCTAGATATGATCAAAGGGATTCCCCAAAAAATACTTGCATTTGAGAAGTTTCTAGAAGAAAATCAATATTGGCGCGATAAAGTGGTTTTGTTACAGATTGCAGTACCAACAAGAACAGATGTTCCTGAGTGTAAGTTGATAAAATGTTTGACTTTTCAGTTTTTATTTCTATTTTATCTTTGGTTTTAAATTATGTATTGTTGCAGATCAGAAACTCACAAGTCAGGTGCATGAAATTGTTGGCCGAATAAATGGAAGATTTGGAACACTGACAACAGTTCCAATTCATCATCTGGTTAACTTTTTTTTCTTCTTTTTTTTTTTTTTTTTTAATTTTGGTGTGTGTATTTACTTTTTACGCACACTATACATCATGTTAAATTGTTAATCAAGTTTTGAAATCAATATGTTATTCTGCAGGACCGGTCTTTGGACTTTACGGCTTTATGCGCACTATATGCTGTCACCGGTACTAATCCATACCTCTCTTGATTATTTATTTCTTTTAATTTATTTAACCAAATATGGGATTACATAATGTAAGTTTTTATGCATTTTGCAGTACTAATATGTGTTTCTTTTTACATTGCCAGATATTGCAATTGTCACATCTTTGAGGGATGGAATGAATCTTGTCAGTTATGAGTTTGTTGCATGTCAAGATGCTAAAAGAGGAGTGCTGATCTTAAGCGAGGTAAATAATGATACCGTAAACTTTTGTAATTTGTAAACATCATATACTGCAAAAGTTAGGGTTTAAGAACAAAAAAGGAATAATGTATTTCCTAATCCCTATATCATGTCGAATATATTTATGTAATATACATATATACATGCACACTTTTACTATATATGGCAGGATCATAATATACATATATACATGCACACTTTTACTACGTATACGCAGTTACAATAGTATATCGTGCTTCTTATATTCAATATATTGTAGTATATCATACTACAAGTATGAAGTTTACTACATATGTGTAATATATTGCATATATGCATTATATCGTACTACATATATTATGTAGTACGAATATAACATATGTAGTGGAGTTTACCAATTTTCTCATGATCTTGTCCATATATAGATATATTTATAGAGTAAGGTGTCATTTTAGTCCCTGGTTATATTTCATATCTGCCACTGTGATCCTTAAGACAAATTTTCTTACCATTATGGTCCCTGGTTTTGTAATGTGGTGTCATTTTGGTCCCTGGTTTTGTAATGTGGTGTCATTTTGGTCCCATATTTTGTAATTTGGTGCCATTTTCGTCCCTAGTTTTGTAATTTGATGCCATTTTGGTCCCTAGTTATATTCCATTTTTGCCACATCTGGTGTGAAGGAAGGATGAATTGGCACCAAATTACAAAACCAGGGACCAAAAATGGAAATTTTTTTTTACTTAGGGATCAATCATCAAAGTGGAAAATATGAAATATAACAATTGACAAAAATAGCACTTTACTCATATTTATATATAATACACAAAATTAATATTTATATATGTATATATAAATCTTGTTGTAGTTTGCGGGTGCTGCACAATCCCTTGGTGCAGGGGCTATTCTTGTAAATCCATGGAACATAACCGAAGTTGCAGCTTCAATCGGTCAAGCTTTGAATATGAGTGCTGAAGAGAGAGAAAAACGTCATCGCCACAACTTTTTACATGTCACAACTCATACCGCTCAAGAATGGGCTGAAACTTTTGTAAGGTACAGTTGGGTCAATTTATGGTCAAACCGGTTCCGGTCAACACAAGCTCCATTTACTATATTTGTAATATAAAATGGGTTATTGCTTATTAGTACAAGATGGGTCAGGTTAACTATATTTACACTTTGGGTGACTTTCTAGTTTCTATGATTATATAATTTATATCCAACCTAAAGTAAGAGTTGACTTTTGACTTCTGTCAAGTTTTGACTTTTTTTAATGGTTGACTATTGTAGTGAACTGAACGATACGGTAGTTGAAGCACAACAAAGGATAAGGCAAGTTCCACCACCATTACCAGTTGAAGAAGCTATCGAGCGTTATTTGCAGTCAAGTAATCGGTTAATCATACTGGTAATATGATTAAACCTATTATTTTTCCAATGTTAATTATTTTTCTAATGTTTTATAATAATAATACCACAGGGATTCAGTGCTACATTAACTGAACCGGTTGAAACTCCAGATAGACGAGGAGGTGATCAGATCAGAGAAATGGATCTTAAATTGCACCCTGAATTAAAAGAATCATTAATCAAACTTTGCAATGATCCAAATACAACCGTTGTTGTCCTCAGTGGAAGCGATCGAACTGTATTAGATGATGTATTTATCCAAATCCACTATTTTTTTCTTTTTTTTTTAGTTTTAATCCTTTATTATTATTTTTATTTTTTTTTGACAATATTAAGAATATTCTTAAATTTTCAGAATTTTGGCGATTATAACATGTGGTTAGCTGCTGAAAATGGAATGTTTCTGCGTTCAACGAAAGGAACATGGATGACCACGATGCCCGAACATTCGAATATGGAATGGGTCGACAGCGTAAAGGTAGTATTTGATTCAAAGATTTAAATTTTCATTTTATAAAAATGTTTATTAATCATAACAATTAATTAATGACAGCATGTATTTGAGTACTTCACTGAAAGAACACCTCGATCACATTTTGAGCTCCGGGAGACATCACTTGTTTGGAATTACAAGTATGCAGGTATTTCTCAATCTTTTGTTATTATATTCTTTTTATTATTATTATTATTATTATTTTTCTGTCGTTTATTGGGTTATTAAAAACGGAATATAGATGTTGAATTCGGGAGGCTTCAAGCGAGAGACATGTTGCAACATTTGTGGACAGGTCCGATATCTAATGCATCGGTTGATGTTGTACAAGGTAGTCGGTCTGTTGAGGTTCGAGCAGCTGGTGTAACCAAGGTTATTGACTCACTTATTTTAATATAATTTAATTATTATTTTGCCTAGTTTATAATGATTTTACTTATTATTGGTAATATAAGAAAGCCACATTGACCAAAACATAGCTTTTGCTAGAGGTGAATAAATTGGTGGGTTGGGTGGTTGGGTAACGGGTCGAAACGGTCAAATTTTGCTGGGTCAGGTCTGGTCAACCCAAAACACATTTTGTTTATAAATTTAGTTTTTATAATTAACCAGTCTATAACATATGGTTAGTCGGTTACTAAGTTATTACTATTTCAGTAATAATCAATTTCTTCAGTTAAATAATTTAGGAGATTTTATATACCAAAAATCACATGATGGAACACTTTCAACTAAATTAATTCTTTGATTTACTAGTTTGACCCGTTTTTTATGAAACTTGGCCCAAACTGACCCATACTTAAACGGGTCAAAATCATCTACACTTTTTAGACAAGTAACTTGCAGCAATGCAGCGTCACGGGTCACGATTTTGTGACCCAATATTTCTTTTTCTTGCTTCTTTAATTTTTTTCTTTATTCCACGCTATATTTCTTTTTTTACCCCTCACTATTTTAATTTTTAATTTATCAAACCCTTGTAATACATGAATTTCTAAAATCTACCCTAATATAATATATTGGAACAATGTTTTATAGGGTATTACAATTGTTCGTATATTAGGGGAGATCGTTCATAGCAAATCCATTTCATCCCCGATCGATTATGTCTTATGTATCGGCCATTTTCTCGGAAAGGTATGTACTTTAAAACTTTTAAACCAAATCTAAACATTAATGTTAAACAACAAACACTTCATTTAATTTAAAATTTAATTATTTAATATTTAATATTTTTCAGGACGAAGATATTTACACGTTTTTTGAACCCGAGCTTCCCTATAACAGCATGGGTATTCCACGACCCAAACTAAACGATACCGCAAAGGGTCCATGTGACAAAAAGCCCGGTAAAAGCGGGTCAAAATCATCTCAAAAGCAACGAGCATCTCCAAGTCCAGATAACAAACGAATAACTAACAATAATAACAGAAATAACAGTTTTGAGAACGGTGGAAAACGGTCATCTGTGTCAGCAGATAAGGTGTCATGGAATGTTCTGGATTTGAAGGCGGATAACTATTTCTCGTGTGCTGTAGGACGAACACGTACCAACGCGCGCTATGTTTTACAATCACCGGATGATGTGGTTTCGTTTCTGAAAGAACTTACTCAAGCTTCTTGAGTATATGTAGGAATATAGTTTTGGTATAAAGTCGTTATTTGTTGGAATTAATTCTATATCATTCATACACATTTTGTTAGCTTCAGTGGTATTATTATTTGTTCTGTTACTAAGATCATGTGTTCAAATATTGATTGGGCCACGTGTCTATGTAATGCTTGTTATTTTATTTACGAGTATGCATGTGAAAGATCTATGGTGGTAGTTGGGGTATAAATGTATGATTGATGTCATCTGTTTTTGGGTTCGTGTCAATTTTTGATTTGATGACCCAACTTCAACCAATGATAAGATGACAGTACATTTTCTTTAGTGCTTAAAATTGTAAATGAGAAGTTTTATAAACCTAGAATAATGACCTATTTTATAACAGAAGATTGTTGATTTTTGTTAATGACTTAATGCAGATGGCTGATTTAAGCCTGTTGTTTTAATCTGGATACATAAAAGTTAGAAAGTTATAGTTTTTTATAATATACTTTTTTCTCTCTTTTATTATACCTGGTTTACGACTTTACGCTTTGTGTTGAAAGTGTCAATGTCCCAAATATATAAGATTCGTGATCAACAAATCAATATAGATTGTTTGGCCATGCTTTAAGTTTACTTTATTTAGGACTCTTTTGAAATTAGTCAGTTCATTCAGTTTTCATATTTTAAGTATTATTGATTTATGTCTCATTATTTGGTAAACTGTTTCACTTGAAACCAATGTTTTAAAAACCGGACCGGATAACGAACCAGAAAACTTACTGGTCCACCGGTCGGAGCGGATCTAAAAACCAGATAATTTTACAATTATTTTAATGATTATATATAAAAAATACTATAAAAATAAAAAAGAAAGTGTAAAAACCGGTTCAACCACTGGTTCAATCGGCCAGTTACCCGGTCTGACCACCGGTTCAACCGGTTTGACAATTCGAGCCGTTTTTATACATACTTTTTTGAAAGTAATTATTAAATTATCATGAATCAAAGGACGTTTGACCCAATGATACCAAAGTGTATTGTATTGGTCAAAAGGTTAAAAGTTTAATTCCCATGGTTACAAGTGGTGGAAGTACAACCATTAGTTTAGCCTAATGTCTGCGTGTGGTCTGCACCGCACAGACAAAAAAGGTTTGAAAGCTCTTCTCCATAAAAACAAACACCACCCAAGGTTCAAGTTTAGGTTGGAATAGAGAAGAAAAAAGATCAGTCGTTAAAATAAACAAGTTGTGTAAGTTTTGAAAGGAAAATGCATTTGCATGTGTTTGCTTTTCTAAAATAATTCAATTATTACAGCTTGATGTTGTAATAATCAATTATTAGTGTTTCAAGAATATTTTGTTTATGTACTATTATTAACCGGTCAACATAATAGAATCAAATACTTGCATATTAAACGTTTATAAGAGAAGAAAAATTATTATTGTAATTTCTTTAAAATGGCTAGCTAACACACCCTCTACTTCTACTTTCATATCCAGAATAAGACTCAACTCTCAACCACTCAAGAAATGATTTTTTCTACACACTTGGATACCACTAAACTACAAGCCCATTGATGATTATTAATTACTATAACAACTCCAAATAATAGATCCATATCACTCTGTGTCCGGTTGGTCCTAACCCATCTTAAACGACAAAAGGATCTGTTAGGGACCATTGGAGAATGGGTCCGAGCCCTGGTTGGGTCAGACAAATCAGTTAATCGGTCCCGTTTGAACTCATTAAAGTATTTTAAAGTGAAAAACATGAACCATGTGGTAGATGAAATGGTATTTAACTCCCTGTAAAATGGACCACATAAGGAAGTTACTAGTTCCATGTTTTAACAATACTCCTCCCAAATCAAAGAAAATCTTAGTTCTCAAACATGACATGAGGAAATTAAAATTTCACACACATACAACAATATAACAAATTTAACAGAAAATCCAATAGTACAAGCTGGAGTGCTGTTTTTAACAAAAGAGAATGAATCTAAAATATAATCTGAGTGATATCTAATGACTCATGATTGGTGATAATATGCTGCTAGAAAGGAAACCACTTAAAACATTACAAATTCTAACAAAGAATCAATGATTATTAATTTTTTTTGTTTGGTTCGAATACGTACTTGATCAACGACTCTTTGATCGATAACAACTCAGGAAACTCATTCTTCAACTTTGATGCATCCAACTCGTTATTGCTTCGTGGGGCCACAATCACTTTTGCTTGTTCTTCCAGTGTGAAATTCGTCCACTTAAATTCCGGATTAATGTACTTCTTATACATTTCAAGAATCTCGTTGTGACTAACAACCCCGGGATTTGTGAAGTTCCAGATTCCCTTTAGATTCCTCTTTGCCATCTCGATTGAAATTGGTAAAAGTTCATCCAAGATTGTCATGCTGTTTGGTATGTTAACAACTTTATCATAACGTGCTATTTTTGTTATGAAATTGCGTGGGTTGTTGAGATCTGATGATATTGGCATCCGCACTCGAAGCGTGCATACATTCTCATATTCTTTCAAAAGTTCCTCCACCTGTAAACAAATGACACATGATTATATGTTACAAGCTTCAGATTTGCACTTTTTAGTAAAAGGGTATTTTAGTCATTTCACTCTAATTTAACATAAATGAAATATTAGTAACTAATGATGATTACCATGGCTTTGGTCTTTGAATAAAAGGATCCAATGAAATTGGGTTTGTCTTCTTCCTTGAAACCGATTCCAGAACCTTCCGGATGTTTAGCATCATATTCAAAAATGCATCCAGTTGCAAAGTTGATCATTAAGAGCCCGTGTTCTCTACAAACATCTGCTAAATTAAGTGTACCCGAAACATTGGTACGAATGGTTTCTGTTTTATGCGATTCGCACCAGTCAACATTTGGTCTGCCAGTAACACCAGCAGCATTGAAAACATGAGTAGGTTTAACAGTTTGAATATCAACCAAAAGTTGCGAACGATCTTCCAAACGACCTTTTCCATACTCGTATAAAATTTGTTGTTTTTCACATAATTTCCCAAGTAATCCACCGATCCAACCCGTTTTCCCGTAAATCAAGAACTTGAAAGTTGGTTTTTTAGAAGAAATGTTGGTTTTTGATTTGGGAACCTGAACGCCAATCTGCGAAGTATTGATCGCCAAATTAGCCGAATCAAATTCAGCATTTTCAGGTCCGTCAACGAGTCGGTCAACGCCACCTGGCATCATTAACATTCTTGGATGAGGAAGAAGTGCTCCAGAAACATCTCCCCACCAATCAGGGTTACTTGTATACCATTCAATTGTCTTTTTCAAACCTTCTTCCCAAATTGTCCTTTCAGACCAACCCAAACTCTTCAACTTCTCATCATCCAAAAAATATCTTTGATCATTAAAAGGTCTGTTTTCAACAAACTTGATGCTTGAATCAGGATCCATGTTAAAAAGCTTGCACATATCTTTCGCAACATCGATAACTCTTCGTTCGCGTTTCGTCCCTATGTTGTAAACATGACCAACTTCTCCTTTGTGAAGAATCACTTCAAACGCTTCAGCAACATCTTCACAATAAAGATAACTTCTGACATTAGAACCATCACCATGAATCGGAAGCGGTTTTCCTCGCATCGCTAAAAGAATGAATTTAGGGATTAGTTTTTCGGGAAACTGGTTCGGACCATAAACATTGTTTCCTCTTGTGGTGATAACGGGTAACCCGTAAGACCTCGCGTAAGCCATAACAAGCATTTCTGCACCGGCTTTTGTGGCGGAATACGGGTTTGTAGGAAGAAGTTGTGAAGCTTCATGGTTACCAATAACAGCATCTTCCTCTGTTTCACCGTACACCTCATCAGTGCTGACGTGGATGAATCTTCTAATCTGACCGGTGACTTTGCAGGCTTCTAGAAGCACATGGGTGCCATAAATGTTGTTTTTTGTGAACTCAAAACTGTTGCCAAATGAGTTATCAACATGAGTCTGTGCAGCAAAGTGCATAATGGTATCAATCGATTCGGTTATCAGAAGGTAGTTGACCAGATCAGCACTACCAATGTCACCTTTCACAAATTTGAAATTGGGAGATGATCTGGATGGGTTGAGATTCTTGAGATTTGAACAATAATCAAGCTTGTCGAGAACGACAATCTTGTAATCAGGGTAGCTTCTGATTAGGCGATTAGCAACATGAGAGGCAATGAAACCAGCAGCCCCTGTGATGAGGATGTTCTTTGGAGTGTAATTAGCCATACCGGATCTGTCTCCATGTAAACAAATCAAAATTTAATCACAGATCACATGATGAAAACCTTTATGAAGTTTAAACACGCAATGGAGAACAAACAATCTTGATTTAACAGCACAAAAAACGCATAATTTCGAAGCAGTGTGGCATGTTTAACAGATTTAAACAATGTTCTACAGGAATGCAGGATCAATAGTAAGATATGGAAAGCACAAAGCTAATAGATCACTAATCCACAAGTTATCTCATTTACCCTGATAAATGAGATGCTGATTTACAAAAAGCACAACATATGCAATAAGATACTAAATAATAGGGTTTATGATAAACTAATCTAAGGAGATCATGATCAAAATTCGCAATCAAATATCAAAAATTGAACTAATTACTAACCTAGCTCTAATCAGATTGGAAATCGAACTACATGACTATTAACTAATACATAAATTGGCACATTGAACCTAAAACATGTATAGAAACTTACCAGATCTACAACAAATTACGCATTTCCTCAAATCGAATTGAGGTTTAGACAAGTTCGATTCAGCAAATGAGACACTATGCGAGATCTAAACAAAATAATCAATTGTCTTCGTAAAACGAACCGAAACTTAAATTTGTTCAACGTACAACAAGATCGAAGCTTCGCCATGATTATAAACAACATGGTGTAGCTAGAAATGAAACAATGATAACCTGGGGAATGTAGACTTACATAGAATTTTAATTTTAATCCGGATTGGTATGTATAGCAGATTGTGCGTATGAAAGAGATCTCAACCAGAAAGGTGATGAAGATCAAATCACGAAATTTCTAGCGAGACTCGCGGAGTGGAACCGAACGCCTCGATCGATAAATACACGCAGATACATGTGTATCTATATGTATGTTTGGGCATGGGTCCATGTCTCATGGCATCAATGCTTTGTTCATATATATTTTTTTTAAGAGTTCAGTATTTTTCGTGATAGTCATATTTTTTGATATTTGTGGGATCGTACCTTTGACAAGCGAAACTAGATAGAATTTGTAAACTCTCTCATTCTTATGTTTGAATTGGTGACCTCTATACGATATATAGGGTTGTTCAACGCTTCAATTAACGGTTTGTTCGGTTTTGAAACTTTTTTACCCCAACCGAAAACCGATCCTAACCGGATTAAGAATGTTATTTAACCAAGCCAAACTGAACCGAACCGAATTAGATCCGGTTTAGTTGGTTCGGTTTTCGGTTAAAACCAAATAAACCGTTTTAAACCGACTTTAACCAAATTCGACCAAATAGCTTGTTTTTTTAGTTTTTTGACATGTTGGCTGCTACTCTTCGATGCGTTTGATTAGGGTTACTGGGTTATATATGTGAGTATGCGACTGACTGATTATAAGCTAGTGTAATGGTTCTAAACACCTTATATATTAATAATAAACATATTTTATTTATTTTTATATTCGATTAATTCGGTTAAACCGAAAAACCAAATAAACCGAATTTTTTAAAAATATGGAACTGAAAACCAAATTAGGAATCGGTTACGGATACAGTTTGGTTACCAGTTTAAACGGTTTTCAGTTTTTTTGAACACCCCTTACGATGTGCATGTGCCCATCTCATTAACACCAAGATCAATTATGTTTTAAGCAAAAGTTAAATCTGAGACATCTCAAAGAAAGAGCCCCAAGTCAACACCTCCTCCTAGCTACTTGGGTCAGGAATCATCGGTGTCCATACTAGTTGTTGGGAGGACACTCCCTACTAGAGGTGAACAAAAAACGGTATAGGTTAGAACCGGTTTTGAAACCGTTTTGTATGACCGGTTTGAGAGGTTTGGAGAAACCGTAGGTTTGTAATCGGTTAGGAGTTTTGGGAGACGAACTAGTTAAAGCAAAACCAGTTTATACCGGTTAATCGTCGGTTAACCGATCTAGTAATAAAAAAAATATTATGCCGGTTAATCGGTAATTACTCGTTCGGTTCCATAGGTTCGGTTTTTCAAGTACTAAACACTTTGAAACCGATTCAGTTAATACAACAACCAGTTTTGAATTTAGGTCAGAAAACCAGTTTGGTTTTGGAGGAACCGGTTTGTCCACCTCTACTCCCTACATCTTGTTTTTGGCTTTTCCTCATTGGAGAGTTGGTAGCAGACTCTGTTCGTAACGCGTAAGTTGTTTGGTCCAGTTGACCCATTTAATTATGAAGATGCATGTTATTGAGCCTAATTTCGCTATTAAATAAATTAGACTATGTTGTGGACTTTTTTTTATTAGAGATAGTAGGTTAGAGTGTCTTTTAAAGAATTACTTGAATTTTTCTTTTTAATTTAAGGCATTAAACTTTTCTTTGATCTAGTAGAAAAAGATAAAGGAATTCATAGTAATGAGCCCTGTATACAAATTTTGTTTAACCTTAGGCATTCTATTTTCAATCAATATTTATTTAATAATAAACACTTATATTATTATTATTTTGTATCTCATATACATTCATATAATTATTAGAGATTCTTTATAATTAGGGAATCTCTATCCAGAATTCTCAAATTTTATAAATATAGATTAATTTGAATAGAGAATGAGATGTAACTACATTTTACACAAAATCTATAACTTGTATAAAAAACCTCTACAATAAGGAATGAAGTATGAGTGCTCTAGTGCCAGTAATTACTATGTTATTTGAGATGTGAAATGTGAATGCTTGGAGTCTTGTAACTCCTAACCAAAACTAGCATAATATAATTTTTCTTTTTACATAAATAATCCTGATTGTTTTTCATTTGATCAAATGTATGGTCATCTATCCATCTACTTGTAATAGGAGTGATAATATTCCTTTTAAAAATAATCTTGAGAGTGGGTCTTAAATTAACTGGTAAAGCTCTTTTGTGATTTAGAGGTAATGGTTCAAGTCGTGCAAACAACCTCTTGCACAAAGCGTATGGGTAAGGCTATGTACATCAGATTGACAGATTGTGAAGCGATCCAGCCCCTCTTCAACCCATGCGCAAACGCAAGAGCTATGCCTAGCATCGGCTACACCCTTTTCAAGAATAATCTTACAAATATTATCATTGTTTTGTTTCACTTATTTGATAAACTCATACTTATTTTTTTATTTTATTTTATTAGTCGTAAAAGTGATTTGTTATTCCATTTCACTTATTTATTTATTAAAATAATAAGTATAAGATTTATTTTTATTCTTTTATTATTTTATTTCAATTCAATGTTTCTTATTTTAATTTATTTTTGTTGTTTGTTCTTGAGGTTTGGATTGTTCGTGGACTCCTGGGCTGAACTGAAGCTGTGCTATTTATGGGCTGATCGTGGGCTTTGTGGGCTTGGACCGATAGGTGTGTTCGAAGGGTTGCTCGAAGGGTTTCCGCTCGAAGGGTTTCCGGTGCTGAGCCGACCTATAAAAGTCTTGTTTAGAGAGAGAGTTGGATAAGAAAAAAAAATATCTTAACACACACACACACTCTCTCTCTCTCTCTTTTCGTGCTTTTCATTTTTCAGATCTGTTCTAGGGTTTGTATGATCTTCATCGTGTTGATGATGATCTGATTAGTCTGATAGATCGTAAATCTGGTGTTTGATACAGTTCATCGTGTTGATGATCTGAGATAGATAACTTTCATATTCTGTTTTCGTTGTAATTGTATTTGTTCTTTGTTTCGAATATTTCTCTTTTGATTCCAGA
>WOUH02000007.1:804081-832678 GCA_009936405.2 Stevia rebaudiana
ATAGAATACTGGCATAGTTAATGTAACCTGATGTAAATTAATTTGAAAGGAATGTAATAACACTTGGTTGATATATAAATACATTTGAGTTTTAATTCCGCTGCTGTGTAATTCTGGTTAGACCTTGTGTTTTGTGTAAATTCGATGACGTGGCGAGCCCATGGGGTTTGGGGCGTCACAGTTGAACATGTGGCTATATCTCATTTGTCTCTTGTGGTCCCACTACATCTTGTAAGGGTTAGCAAGTTGCCGGATGAAAGATTTTGGTACATATGACAGATGGTGTGTGGTTGAAAATGGATAAGATGAGCTAAATCTCCTTGGTCATTTTGGCAAATTTATAATCAACTATTTTTCTTGGTTTCAAAAAATTAGTATTAATATCAACGTATATGTATAAAAATGAAAATACATGTTGAGACATTGACTTATAAATTGTATATAGTTTGGATTATATCATCAAGATTGTGCCATAAAAAAATGTAAAGTTTTAAAATCTTCCAAGAAAACTCTGTTGTTACATAGTAGTGTTATTAATTATTCTAGATGCAGTTCAATTTTTTTTAATTATTCTAGATCATGATTATAGTGCATTAGTGTGTATATATTAAAATAAACCATATGTAAATAATAAATGGTAAACGAGCTCTTCGGTGATAAATTGCAAATTTCAAATTGAACCAAGTCATTGAACTGCCAAAAGGTATATACAAAACCGTAAACCACAACATTTTAAATCCAATTTAGTTGATGTAATTTTAACTATTAAACCAGTTTAGAAGGGTTTTAAAACATCGCTTCATGCCTCTCTAATACCTAAGATATATGCAGATATATAAAGAGACAGGCAGACAGCAAATGACAGTGAACATGAGAAGCTTCCAACCTAATTCCTAAACCAACGGAGGAATCAATTGGAGGTTTCCTACTGGATTATATTCTATTTTCAATAAAATATCCTATCAACTTATATTATTTTATGTTTTGATCATTACTTAATAATGCATATTCGAAATGCTGATTGCTGAATTGACCAAACGTTATGTTAGTTTATTCCTTTTTAGTATTTTCAACGTTTACCGTTCATAAAATTTAAATCAACATAAGACAAGACCCCTCCCCATACACCCTCCTTTTGACTGCAAAACTCTATATTGCTTTATAAAAATTAAATATTGAGTTAATTCTTTTATTGTTTTCTTACACTTTTAGCCTTCAAAACCTGTCCCTCGTGTTTATAATTTAACTAAAATTCACATTTGACTAATAACATTTGTTTTTTTTTTTTTTTTTCAAAAACCACTTAGAACCTATTTTTCTAATGTATTCTCATTCACTTAAATAATACACATTTATTATATTTTTTAAAAAAGTTTCTCTCTTGCACTCACAACACTAATAGGAAAATATTAGAAGTACAAATGGAGAATAGATAGTGCACCCCAAATATGTGTTGACCCTATTGTGTTTCTCTCATTTTAGAAAAATATAGTTTAATACACAAAGACTAGTAATTTGGTGATTTTTTTCATGCATCCACAAAGGATTAAAGAAAATTTTGTAAAAAGAACAAACATGTACTTGAATACTTTATAGTAGTCTTATGTTAAAGGTGTCAAACCTCTTTGCAAAAAAAATTTTACACTTTTAAGGATAAAATTAGTAAAATCATTTGACATTTTCCGAGGAAAACACGTTGGAAATTAAGGAGAGGAGAATTGCATTTTCTTGGTATTAACAGTAATAAAACATAAATTAAATTAGCACATAAATTTACTATAGATAATAATCAAATTAATTTATAAATTATTCTTAAATAATATTTCTTTTGAAAGAACAAATAAGATACTGTAGGAAAGATATAATTCAAAAAGAATGGCACCTCTTGGAGAAACAGGAGGAACAACCAACAAAAGAACATCTCCTCCATCGATATTCCACCGGACTTCTTCATCCTTCAAATCCCCATTTCCTCCATTTTCAACTCCTCTGTAAACCCTAGACATGCCAATCACTCTTCTCTCCGTTTAATTCCACACAACCCGAAAGGCTTGCCGTTTCATACACCGGCGGTCGCCGGACTTTCATCTGGCATTGGCTAGAATTTTGAGCTTTTCATTGTTCAATCTCAGATCTCTTGTGAACGGACTTGAATTAACGACAGTCGGAATCTGTAAATTGAAAAACGAGGTTTGAAAGTGCTGGCCGGTATGGCTGCCGGAAAGGGCGGGTTGGTTGAGAAACTGTGGAGATTTATACGGACGGTTTATTTTATCGTGGTGATGGTTTCTTCATTGTTGATGCTATCACTTCCTGTTCTGGTAGCAATTGGTGATGTTTTGGTTCCTTGTGTTTTGATTTCGAGCTTTACATGTGTTAGATGCTACAGTTTCGAGGAGCATTGGGATAGATACTCCTTTAAAGGCTCGTTGACGGATGTTCCGGTGGTTTCAGTGATCAGATCTCTCATAATCACCTGTAAGTACGCAATTTTAATTAGCTGTGTGTGTTTGCGTTTATTAATCATCAATCTTAATGTTTATCTGTATGGTTGCCTCCAATCCTTCATTGTTTTATTTGGTTAATTTTGCTTCTTACTGCACATGTTTCGATTACTATTTACTGCTGAAAGTCACAGACTCACTGTCGTCATCATCATAATGTACACATTTGTTTATGTGTTTTGTATAAATTTATGTTGTCTCTATTCAACTATGAACTTCAAGCTACTGTAATCTGCATTTGTACTTGCTTGCTTATTGGCTTATTGCTATTGTGTATTTGTATGAATTTGATCGTGTGCAAGTTTTAGGGTCTCTATAGCTCTTAATGGTTTAAAATTAAAAATGGTTTGGTGTATCTGCAACTTTTTTAGTCATTTTTCACCTAAAAAAGGTTCATAACAGCTTGGCAAGTAAAGTGCAATTACATGTCTGGATGCCAAATATTGTTATAGTGATACTACTTGATAGCACATGGGTTTCTTGCAATCATTGCGTTATGCTTTTGTTTTGCTGCATATAAAATTTAAATTCTGATAATGATTCCTTATATAGTGCTTTTGTCCTCATTGCTCTCGTCTTAAGTTTATCTTTAATTGATTGACATCTTTGCTAATTAAATGATATAATCAAAAGAAATAAAATGTTGAAGTGTTATATAACTAATATAGTTTTTAATTGGGCAAAGACAAGAACATATACAGTTATAACTTATAACTTTGAAACATTATTACTTCTGCTGAAGTATGGATTTTGAGGAACTTTTATATGAGTGTTAAAATGTTAAATTAGTAATCCTTATTTATGATTGTAGGTGTTTATATTATATGCGGTGGTCCTCTGATCTCACATGGGCAATATCTTGGAACAGTGACAATGTGTTCAACATTTTCAGTTCTTCTTTTATCAGTTAAACTGTGTGTTTTCACTGTCAATTCACAATTAGAAACCGAAGCTTCATCATCATCATCATCATCATCATCATCATCTTCTTCTTCTTCTTCTTCTTCAATACAAAGCCTTCATATGAAGAAATCATGGGAAATGCCTGTATTGTTTCTATCATCGGTGCTTTTTGCTATCGTGCATATTATTATTGCTTATCGCGCTTGCTGCAGAGCACGAAGGAAACTAATGCTTCACCGAATTGATCCCGAATCAGTATGTATACCTATATAGTCACTAGTTTTAAATAAATTATTGCAAAACATTAATGATTTAATTCAACTTTGTTTTTTTTTAAATGTAGGTTCTTTCAAGTAAGCTTTTGTTTACATATGGGTATGCTAAAGTACCACGATCTCCAACTCCTGCTGTTAGAGCACCACAAAGTGACAGTGACATCAGACGAAAACCCGTGGGTCAAGTTTATACTGATGGTGAAAATCCGGTTCGATTCCTTGCTGACGTGGACAGTCTATTCATGGGCTGCCAGGGTGTCACACTTCACTATAAAATTAGTACACCCAGTCCACCTTCGCGTACACTATCATTAACCCTGCTCGAAAGACCATTTTTAAATATTATTCCAAATACGCGATATCAACGTCACAGAAGCTTTAACATTCAAACTCACACGTCTCCTCTGTATGCTCCTTTATTGGATAGAATTAAATCCTCTATTGATGAGATTCCTGTTTTTAGTTTAGATGAAGGAAATGATGAGAATATTAATATGAAACCGGTTTTTAACTCACTTGAACAAGTTCCCAAAGTAAATGGTCAGTTTGGGATTGTTTTGGTGCATGGGTTTGGTGGTGGAGCTTTCTCATGGAGGCATGTTATGGGTGAGTTGTCACGACAAGTTAATTGTATTGTGGCGGCTTTTGACCGCCCTGGTTGGGGTTTGACTTCAAGACCAAAGCGCGATGAATGGGAGTCAAATAATTTGTCTAACCCTTACATGATCGATACTCAGGTGATGTATCCTCATGTTTTAAATTTAAGTTAGTTACACAGATGGTTCTTGTGGTTTTAACCAAAGTAACAGATTTTGGGTACTAAACAAAAAAAAAATAACAAGTTTGGGGTTTGTGCTTTTAGTTTTGTAACGAGTTTGAGAATTAAGGTTAACTTCCATTAACTTTTCCTGTAAATAGTAACATGACCAAAATGCCTTGTGATTTTTCACCTTTTGACTTTGACTATTTAAAAAGTCAAACCTAATTTAACAAAAAAGTTAACAGAAGTTAGTCATGATACACAAACTCGTTACAAAATTGAATGCAAAAACTCCAAACTTGCTTTTTTTTTGCTTAATACCCAAACCATAGGGACAAATCTTTAAACTTTCGTAATAATAGCGTCGTTTATTAGCAAATCTTGCAGTTCTGTATAACTTGTGAAACGATTATTTACATTTGAACTACATTTTTGTAAATATTTTATAGGTTGACATGCTTCTTTCATTTTGTAAAGAGATGGGGTTTTCTTCAGTTGTGCTTGTTGGTCATGATGATGGAGGTCTCCTTGCTTTGAAGGCTGCACAAAAAGTCAAGTCATCTACAAGTCTTGTTAACGTAAGTTAACCTTTTTTTTCATATGTTTTCTAAAAAATCCCTAAATTAAAAAAGAAATAAATATAGTGAAAGTGTAATTTATTCTTTGTTCAAGTAAATTCTACCAGCATTTGAGTAACAAGATGCACATAAACCGAGCAACAAATTATGAATAACTCAAAGATAAATACATTTTTCAGGTTGAAATTAAAGGTGTAGTGTTGCTTACAACAAGTTTTTCAAGAGAAGTTGTTCCTAGATTTGCTAGAATACTCATGCGTACGTCCTTAGGAAAGAAACATTTGGTTCGTCCTTTACTTCGCACGGAAATTTCTCAAGTTGTTAATAGGCGAGCTTGGTATGATGCTACCAAGCTAACAATGGACGTGTTAAGCCTCTACAAGGTATCCTCTCTCTCTCTCTCTATATATATATATATAGGGGATGGACATATGAAAACCAGTTGAGTTGAGAAAACCCCATAAACCCTCAATACGTTACATATGTAACGACTTTTTTCAAAATTTTAATTTTTAAATTTTTTATTTTAGATTAATTATACATTAAAATCTAAGACTTTTGGTGAAAAGGTTATAAAAAAACGCCGAGTAGTTTTTTTTAAATATTTTTTACAAGTTTTAGCGGAAAGTTACATATGTAACCGTGTTACATATGTAACATTACGCTGAAATTTTATATAGACGAGTTTTTTTGTTATTTTTACATATTTAAAAAAAATACTCAGTGCTTTTTATTTATAAAAAGTGACGAAGTTTCATTTAAAAGTTAGCCTTTTTTTTAAATAATCATAATTTTTTTAGCTAGGAGTTTCTGGGGTTTTCTCAACTTAAGTGGGTTTTCAAATTATCTTTCCCCTATATATATATATATATGACTCATAGGTGTGTATTATGTGAACCTCCATTTGGATCCTCCATTTTACTTTTTAACACGTGTTATTTTTCATAAAAATAACAAATGTGTATAATCGTGAAATGGGGGGCTGACAGATATAGAGTTTTTTTTTTTGTTAACTATCTAAGATCAGGTTCACATAATACACCCCATGGTAAAAGAATATATGTTTCTTTATTCTTTTTTACAATATTGAAATGAAAGTGATGATTTCAGGCACCACTATGTGTAGAAGGTTGGGATGAAGCATTGCATGAGATTAGTAAATTGTCATCCGAAACAATTCTCACTCAAGAAAACCAATCCTTACTCGTAAAAGCAGTCGACGATACGCCACTTTTAGTTATTGCCGGAGCCGAAGATGCTATTGTTCCTCTAAAATCTGTTCAATCCATCGCGTCCAAGTTTGTAAATTCTGTAAGTTTTTTTTTTCACTTTAATCTTTAATTTACTTTATGAATACTTCTTTCTACCATTTGTAAAGATTTTAAGAATAGTTAGATCGTTTAAATGATTTAAATTTTACAACTTAACTCAAAACATCATCTAACTGGAAATTACATAAATACCCCTGCAGAGGCTAGTTGCGTTATCCGGATGTGACCATTTGCCTCACGAGGAGTGCCCAAAGGCGTTGCTTGCAGCGATATTACCATTTATAAACAACCTGTTAATTTCAGTAGATCCTGAAAACAGATAAGTGATTGTAACAGTTGGTTATTTTACAAAATGTTGTTGTCATGATTATTTATTTCTAGAGGAATGAGTCCAATTCCTCATTATTTATGTATTCTTTGATGAGTTAGTTTGGAACCAGACCCTAGTTCTAGGTTCGGGTTGGGCTAAAGAGCTCTCTCAATCGCGTGTAATTTATTTTATTCTTGTGCGGTATGCATCGGGTTGTTCAAATTGTTTATAAGCCCGTTGTGAACGATTAACTTTTTAAACATATGTTGTGTTATCAAATTGTTTGTTATATAAGATTCACCGATTCGTTATGATTTGTGTTTTATCTTGAGATGGATGGGCTTAAGTTGTTCAAAACGAGTTGATCGCCTGATCTTGATCTTGACCCAGTAAGTTTGGGGTAAATTTGAACTCGATTCAGTAGCTCCACGGGTTACTATAGTCCCTGACTCCCTGTGAAGCTTTTCGCTCAGTGTGAGAGTCTGAAATGTACTCGAAGAACTTGAAATTCGACTCTAATAGAATTTGAATTATATTTTTGTTTCTTTTAAACAACATGTATGATTTAGAGAATATGAGACTTTTATATCATTTAAGGCTTAAATGAATAGATTTGTTTTTTTGTTTTTAAATCATTTAAGGAACTTCTAGTTTTTGTAAGTTCGTGTAATTTATCCCCAAATCTAGATCAAGTAACTTTTTCTAGATAAAAATTCTATTTTCTTGAGTTTTTAAACAATTTTCATTTGTTAATGCTCATTATACAAATAATAGCAGTTAATTTTATAGTTCTTAATACTCTTATCTTTTTTATATATTAAATAGTGCTAAAATAATCGATAGTGACCGTGTTAGGGTGGAGGGAGTGGTACCCTCCCAAACAAAAATACCCTCCCAAATTACCCAATCAAATTATGCCACATCAAATGCTCCAACTACCCTCCCAAGTACCCTATTTAGTGGCAGTGGTACCCTCCCAAACAAAACTACCCTCCCAATACAAAAACCCTCTCAACGGTCGAAAATAACGTTTGAAACAAAGTAACCGATTCGGCAAAAACTAGCCGCAAATACCCAAGCTACCCGTTGCCGATGGAGGTGGCGATGGTTACCGATTCGGCAAAACAACCCGATGGGAGTAGCCGAAGCCCACTCCTCCCATCCTAAACAATTTTTAACTTATTCGATTAATCATACCGATTAACCATTGTTGTAAACAGGCCGATTTGGGCTTTGCTGTATCAGAATGGGCCGAACCACTCAAACAGGTTGAAAGTCGCTCAATTTATTCTTGATGCATACTCCTAAAACGCTAATATTCAAAGATTTATATTATATAATTATTAATTTTGTAATCATAATTACCACATTAATTACTAGACCCCCCTAACTATATAATCTTTATTGGCATGTTTTCCTGATCCTTTAATAAAATGGTATGTTTTTTTGGTTGTTTGTTGGGCCAAGACATGCTGCAACGGGCTTGCATTATGTTGAATATGGGAGGGTTCAAGCCCGAACATGCTGCAGGATTTTTGAACGGGCCCGATATGTAATGCATCAGTGGATGTTTACAAGGTAGACGCCTTGTTATGGTTCGAGCAGCTGGTGTTACTAAGGTTATTGCGGTACCTTGTTTATGAATTATGACCATGTGGCTAAAGTTAACTTTATAAAAATTTATATGAAAACCACAATGACCAAAATACATGTTTTGGCTTACTATTTAATATGTTTAATAACTGGTCGTTTGTGGGTTGACCTTTTTAGTTAGCCACTTCAACTCGTTTGGTTTAACCAGAGCTTCCTATTACAGGAATGCGGGTATTTCACGGTCATCCGGGTAACCAGACAAGCTGGTAACTATTTCTCATGTGTGGTAGCACGGACCATGCAGACACTCCATCCTTGTTATTGAAAACGACTGCGTGGTGGTGTCGTGTCTTAATGATCTTGCTCATGCTTATTGAATATCATTTTAAAGTTCATTAGTAGTATTATATTATTACCTCGAATGGTATTTATTCCATTACTATAATTATATATTCATATAACTCTCGTCGCTTAAAGTTCATTAAAAGTTGGCTTGAATCATTTATAAACTGAGTCGGCTCAGTTTGGCTTATTTTCAAACCAACCCTAGTTCGGCTCGTGAACAACACGAGTTAAAATATGATCTGGGCACGTGTGTGCGTGTAAAGCCAGCTAATGGTGTTATTGTTTTGTATGAATATGCATGTGATATATTTATGATGGTGACGGTGATGGTGGGGTTAATCGGTTATGGTGTAAAGATGTGATGATCTGTTTTTGGGTTGGTGTCAACTTTAGATTTGATGGAAAACGTAGATCTTGTGTGTGTATCTTGACCAATAATGATGCATCAATTTAAATATGGACATTTATGAAACACGCATAGTATTAAATAGTCTTAATTCAGGTCCATCTTGTTTACGCTAACGTTATTTATTTTAAAGGGCACACATGATTCTCGAGGTAAGGCTCATTTGTGGTTTTTGTGTATCTTTAAATTATATACACGGTTCCATTCTTCGGTCTATAATAATACATTTTTATAATAATTATAATAATACCTTTGATTTGTTTCACTTGTTCACAAGAAAATTTCTCATAATTTTTTTATAAAAGAGCATTAATTAACACTTATGTGTGTCGCTTGATGTGTGCTTTTTAACACTTATGAATACTACAAATGTATTTTGCATCTTTCTTTATCTAAAAAATCGTTGATTACTTCATCTAAAACCTATATTACAGGTTAACTATGAAATGAAAAAAACATTATGAATCAACTTGATCAATAATTTTTAATCCGACAGAATCTGGGTCTGGGTCCGGGTCCCTACCACAATATGTACACTTGAACAATCAGGCCTACTAAACATGACATGTAGAAAACAAGATTTCACACAAACAATTTATGGCTAACAAAATAAGAAATATTATATAAAAATCCAAAAGTACAAGCCTGCGTGCGTTTTTTAATGAATCTAACGACAAAATACCCGTAAACAACTGTTGAACAAACTAATAATAGACCGTAATCGAGACAAACAATGAAGAACATAAAAAAAAAACTATAAAACTCATAAACGACTCGTCTCCTATAATCTCAGTGTGATGCTAGGAAACAAATACTAGAACATATCTGACTGACTTTAAACATTACACATGTATAATCCAAACCATACAAGAAGAAACTAGTAACCAAACACAAGTGAATCTTGAGTTCTACAAATTCTATAAAGAATCATCATATCATTATTTTTAATGTTTTTTGTTAGGTTCGAATACGTACTTGATCAACGACTCCTTGATTGATAGCAGTTCTGGAAACTCTTTCTTCAACTTTGATGCATCCAACTCGTTGTTGCTTCGTGGGGCCACTATCACTTTTGCTTGTTCATCAAGTGTGAAATTGACCCACTTGAATTCGGGATTTATGTATTTCTTGTACATTTCAAGAATCTCGTTGTGGCTTACAACCCCCGGGTTTGTAAAGTTCCAGATTCCCTTGAGATTCCGTTTTGCCATCTCGATTGAGATTGGTAAAAGCTCATCCAAGATTGACATGCTGTTGGGTATGTTTACAACTTTATCATAACGCGCGATTTTCGTGATGAAATTGCGCGGGTTGTTGAGATCTGATGATATTGGCATTCGGACTCTAAGAGTGCACACATTGTCATATTCTTTCAAAAGCTCCTCCACCTAAACAAGTAATCGTTATTAGTTTATTACACTAACAATATATTAAAAAAAAAGTTAAAACAAAAGAAATTAGTAATTAGTTAATTACCATAGCTTTGGTTTTTGAATAGAAGGACCCGATGAAATTGGGTGTATCTTCTTCCTTAAAACCGATTCCGGAACCTTCTGGATGTTTAGCATCATACTCAAATATGCATCCGGTAGCAAAGTTGATCATTAACAGTCCGTTTTCTCTGCAAACATCTGCAAGAGTAAGTGTACCCGAAACATTGGTACGAATGGTTTCCGTCTTGTGAGATTCACACCAATCAACATTCGGTCTACCAGTGACACCAGCAGCATTGAAAACATGAGTCGGTTTGATAGTTTGAATATCAGCCAAAAGTTGTGAGCGATCCTCCAACCGACCTCTTCCATACTCGTATTGAATCTGTTGTTTATCACATAACTTCCCGAGTAAACCACCGATCCACCCGGTTTTCCCATAAATGAGAAACTTCAAACCTGGTTTCTTAACCGATACGCCACTGGGTTTCGAGTTAGGTATTTGGACACCAATCTGAGAAGTATTGATCGCCACATCAGCAGAGTCAAAATCCGCGTTTTCCGGTCCATCAACCAATCTATCAACGCCACCTGGCATCATTAACATTCTTGGATGAGGCAAAAGTGCTCCCGACACATCTCCCCACCAATTAGGGTTGCTGGTATACCACTCGATGGTCTTTTTCAAACCCTCTTCCCAAATTGTCCTTTCGGACCAACCCAAACTTTTCAATTTCTCATCATCTAAGAAATACCTCTGATCGTTAAACGGTCTGTTTTCAACAAACTTGATGCTTGAATCAGGATCCATATTGAAAAGCTTGCACATATCTTTTGCAACATCAATCACTCGCCTTTCTTTTTTCGTCCCTATGTTGTAAACATGACCAACTTCTCCTTTGTGAAGAATTACTTCAAAAGCTTCTGCAACATCTTCACAGTACAGATAACTTCTGACATTAGAACCATCACCATGAATTGGTAGCGGTTGACCTCTCATCGCCAGAAGGATGAATTTAGGGATTAGTTTCTCTGGAAATTGATTCGGGCCATAAACATTGTTACCTCTAGTGGTAATCACGGGTAACCCGTAGGACCTACCGTAAGCCATAACAAGCATTTCTGCACCAGCTTTCGTGGCGGAATACGGGTTGGTAGGAAGAAGTTGTGAAGCTTCATGGTTACCAACAACAGCATCTTCCTCTGTTTCGCCATAAACCTCATCTGTGCTCACATGGATGAACCTTCTAATCTGACCAGTGACTTTGCAGGCTTCTAGAAGCACATGGGTTCCATAGATGTTATTCTTTGTGAACTCGAAACTGTTGCCGAATGAGTTATCAACATGGGTCTGTGCAGCAAAGTGCATTATGGTGTCAATGGATTCAGTGATCAGGAGGTAGTTGACGAGATCAGCGCTCCCGATGTCGCCTTTAACAAACTTGAAGTTGGGAGATGATTTGGAGGGGTTAAGGTTTTTAAGATTGGAACAATAATCAAGCTTGTCAAGCACAACAATCTTGTAATCAGGGTAGCTTCTGACTAAGCGGTTAGCAACATGAGAGGCGATGAAGCCTGCAGCTCCAGTGATAAGGATGTTCTTTGGCACGTAAGTAGCCATATTGGAGCTATCACAAGGTAAACAAATCACAAGTCTAATTAATAATCCACATGATAAAAACCTTTATGATGTTTTAACACACTATGAAGAGTAAACAAACTTAATTCAACAGCTAATGGTCTACAGAAATGTATAATTAATTAAACATATGAAAAGAACAAGCCACTTGATCACTAATCAACAAGTTATTGCCTTTACTCTGGAAAAAGATATGCTAATTTTCTGAAAATACAATAAATGAACTAAAAAAACTAAAGAAGAGTGTTTAATGGTTTATAATCAGCTGATCAAAGGAGATCACGATCAGGATTTCAGCATCTGCGTCCAAAATTCAAATGTTAACTTCTATCAGATTAGAAATCAAACAAAATGTCAATCAACCGATACGTGAAATCGCACAGTAAACCTAAAACACGAACCAAAACTAACCAGATCTAGATCGAATCACACATTTCCATCTATCAAATTGAGGTTTAAACAAGTTCGATCCAGCACATCAGACACTAAACCAGATCTAAGCAAAACAATCAATTATCCTCATTATGAAACCAAACTCGAATCGTTCAATAGAGAACAAGATCGAAGCTTCGTAATAACTATAATTAACAATGTGTAGCTAAAAATTAAGAAAAAATAGCATAGAGAAATGTGAACTCACATAAATTGTAATCCGGATCGGGATCAATAGCAGATTGTGCGTATGAGAGAGAGAAAGATCTAGACCGGAAAGATGATTGAGAAGAGATCACGAAATTTCTCGCGAGACTCGAGGAGTGGCAACCGACGCTTTGATTGATGAATATACAAGATATATATACTTGTGTAGATGAGGTTTGTTGGAATATGTGTGGTTTGAGGAATTGAGGGTGATTAAAATTAAAGAGAATAACATAGCAAGTTAGATCTTTGGGGAGATATTTTTTAGTAGGATGACTTGTTGACTTTTACTATGTGTATATGTAGGCTTACACTTTTTTAACCAATTTTTCTACGGCAAACAAAGTGAAAGCCAGATGAAATCTGTGAAATTTCTCTCATGTTTGGATTCGAACCGATTATCTATTAGTCTTGTCAGCTCAAACCTTCACTGCAAATGTCATCCGGTTGTAACAACCTTGACATATATTGGGTTATATGAAATCTATGTTGTAATAAATCAAGAATGTTATTTTAGTTTAAATGAAAACGTTATGGGTCATGAATAATTACTTTATGATTTGTAATTAAACTTGAACCATATTGTACTATAGTAGTACATATTATTAGAATTCATAACTTAAATTCCCTAGTTCTATGCATGTACATGACTAGGGTTTTTTTAACTTCACATGCTTCCTTCATATCAAGTTCACACTTTAATAACTTCTTGATCTCTTCAATTATCTCTCTTCTATCTGCACAAGCGGCCTACATATCATCTATATATAGTAGAATCTGCACATTTACTTGCTCCTAATAATACACACAACCGCATTGCATTACTCCTATTAATACACACAATCGCCATAGTTGATTGTGCTAAAACCAAGTATGATCATGTGAAGGTCAATCCTAGTGTATCACAATGTGAAGGATTGCTTAAGTTCAAACAAATTAAGACTTCCTAGAGACGACATACTTTATCAGTATTGATACTTCAAAATCATGTAGCTCTCTTACAGTTCTTGAAAGAAAGCACACCAAAGTAATTTTGGGGTCGGGTAACTAAGACTATGATAAAAAAAGATGCACATTAGTTTTTTGTGTTTAATTATATATTGATAAATTTAAAGTCACATATCTAAAACGTTGGTTTGTGGAGACAAACCAACTATTGGGCAATAATTTATCTTAAGACAAATGGAGATAAGGATGGCACACCTTAGAGCAAATTAAGACATTATACTATTAGAAACTCTAGAAATATTGTCAATGATCATCCTACACGCCTAATTTCTACCAAAAATATCATGTCATATACAACTTTTGTTTTAGATTTTTTATTAACACATGTGGTTGCAAGATTTGGAGAGTCCATTTGAAGATTTTAAAGTCCTATAAGATAAGCGTGAAGGAGATATGATTCTTCTTTAATTCGTGATCCAGAAAATATAATCGGTTTTGTCTTCAGAAACTTCTAAGAGAATAAGAGGTATTTGTCAACCGGACTTTCTACGTTGACTCGAGGACCGATTATTGACCTCCTTTAAGGCTCAACTTCTATCCTTTTAAATGATCTTTGAGTTTAACAGAAGTATTTGATCTCTGTAATATATTGTCAGCGCATAAGTATTACTTTTGCTTTTGCATTGATCCATTGACCAACTTATAACACTTAGGAAAATTACATTGAACTTTCAATGACGTTAGTGTGACTAACACAATAAGTTTATTTCCCACTAACTCATAATACTTATAAACTACTGACTTTGGTTAGCGTCAGGGCCGGTCCCGAGAATCCTAGAAAACTATGGGGCCCGGGGCGAGCGGAAAAAGAATGGGCCCTCAAAAAAAGGATTTCAATAATTTATATACCATAGATGAATAATACGATAATAATTATTATAAAAATAAACAAAAACCAATATAATGTATCAAAATGATATAATTTAAATGCCAAAGCGAATTGTGAGACTCTCTTAGCATTTTGTGATCTGTCATACAATATAACTTAATTAGCGATCAGTGGCCCATTGAAGTTATTAATTAATAGGCTAAACACTAATTGAGTTTAAAATGTTTTACAAATAGTAAACTAGTGAGTTTATTGGACTTATTTTAAAATCTGTAATTGAGTTTATGTTTAATGAGTACAAACTAAACCTTTACATAAAATTTTTACATATTAAATATATATACATTTTTATAAAAATTATGGGCCCCCTATATTTTTGGGCCTGTGCGGTCGCCCACCTCACCCTCCTTTCCGGACCGGCCCTGGTTAGCGTGAACGTCTCAGAAGTTTTACTTAGTGAAATATGTCACGCTGATTAACATGTGATGACTATTGACATACCGAAGGAGTTCACTAAGTTTATTCACTAATGACCATACAACCTAATATAACAATTTTTTAGAAGATCTATACACTTTTCATATACAAATCTTAACAAGACCCAACAATCTCCATCTATTTGTTGATGACAATTTACAAGAAGTACCTACTCCTTAAGAATATATTATAATATGTAATTGAAATAATATAATCTTTCAAATCTTTGGTCTTTTTTTCTTACCTCAAACGTGAGTGATCTTATTTCGTGAACCTACGTCCTACATTGTCCATCTGATATTCTCGGTTTTGGTCATTGGTTAAGAATATACTAGCTGGTTTATTAACAGGTTCGTACATGAGTTTGATCAAACAATTTATGAGTAACATATGATTTTTCACTTTATCACAGACCTTAAATACCTTTATAATCAAATACAAATTTGTAGGATTTGAATGAGAATAGTGAGAAGGACCACTACTTGTTATATGACTTATATTGAAAGCAAATATATATAAAGCTAAGATCATTAAATATAGAGGAAATTTAACATGAGAGACTAAATGAGGAAAATTTGAGTCACAAGTTTTTGACATTTTTAGAACGGGTCACAAGATTTTGATAACATATATTATTTGAATCTTTTCCAGCAAATTAATAAATTAGCCTCTTAAGAAAACATTCAGAATAAATTAAGTGTTATGAGTTGTGACTATCACATGCATGAATTTCACTTTCCACTATGTCTCCACCATCCTGCCTAATAATTGGTCATTCAAATACGAGGAACTAACCACATGTTAATCATTATACCAAGGTGCATTAAATCATTACTTAAACTTAATTTTTTCTTATTTGATAAAATTAGAGGGATGCCTACGCGAGGCTTGGAAAACAACACATCACTAACATACATTGGTGAATTATAATATTTATCACTCATTTATATTTTTTATTATAATTTCTTATCATACATGTAGTTTTAAAGGATTGTTATATCACACATTTACTATAAAGGATTGTATCATATACTTTAAAAGTTGTGACTATTTAATTTTCATTTGTATCATATGTTTTAAAAGTTATAATTTCTACATTAATTTTCATTTGTATCATATGTTTTAAAAGTTATAATTTCTACATTAGTTTTCATTTGACACATTAATTAATAACATATTAACTTCCATTTCACGTTTAACTTTTAAAAGATTGTATCATATGTTTTAACTTTTTAAAAAGTTATAATTACTTTAAAATGTCAAAATATGTAATTTTACTTTTTTATCCTCCTTATACATGTATTATAATATAGTATAGATATTAAATAAATACATTAAAAAAACTTACTTAATGAGAATAAAGATTAAAAAGTTGAAAATGAATTTGATGTTAGTTTATAAAAGGTGAAATACTGAAATGGTTCTCTGGCATTTTTGTTAGTCGGTGGTATAATGTACTTCATTTTGGGGATTATTCATGTAGTGTGAATATTCTTTTCTCGGGTGGGTATAATTAATAATTCTGTCATACCACCGGTTTGATTCTCGCTTTAAGTAATATGGTTCGGGTCATCGGGCGTATAATCTTGGTTTTGGTCCTTTTGGAGATACATGTTCTGAATTGGGTCAATTTTCAAGAATGGACTAAATGTTAATGGGCCTCAGTACATTGTCTAGACTCTAGATGTTCGTAAAGTTATAGAGGTTTGATGAAGAGGTTAGCTTTGTGGTATCAAGTTTACGTTATTTGTTATTTTTTGAAATTGATCGTTGGATTACTAGGAATTTAGAAAAGAATTTGTGATAGCCAACAATGTGTTGTATCTCTATTATTTAATTCGTTAGGGGTGTAACATAGTTCTATCGAATCTGTATCTCATGTGATATGAGTATAATCTTATATTGTTTTGAACTAATTAGCCATACTTTCTATTTCAATAATATGTAATAAAACTTTTATAATAGATATAAATATTTATATAAACAATTTGTGAAACAAAAAGAGCATCAGATCCTAACAAACATGCACTACGTACTCAAACACGCACCTTTTTTTAAAATAGAGAAAAATACAACAAGTTCAAAAGTTAATACGTGAAGGACAGTTGCATATGACATTTTATGAGATTAAAGTATACTTACACAAGAAAAAATGGATACACCATAAAGAATCCACGTATTTCATGACTATAGGTGTAATTCTTTCCACTTTCTAACGATTATAGAGGAATAATACCCCAAAACATAACAACTTTAACGATTGTCTTTTGTTTATAATCTCACATCAAAATCATACCAAACTTTCCTAATTCTAACAAACATCCATTGAGAACAAAAGAAACCGGTCGTAATTCTTTTCCATGTTCAAAACTTTAATAAAGAAGTAAAAAAAAAGAATGGAAACAAAGAACATGATCAAACACCACCTATATATTATAAAAACAACGCACATGCTTTAACAAGCATGTTCCATATCTTTCGGGTCAAAAAGTCTGACATTTGATGACCTAAAATATTTTACTTTTGGACCCACAAGATCTAATTTATTTTGTTCACTTTCACACTTAAAAGAATAATAAATCGCATAAATACACATACATACTACTTAAATCATATACTCAAAAAAAATATATATATATATATTTTGATATATGATATAAGTCTACAACGACATAAAACCGTTAAATTCTTACAGTTATAACGGTTCTACAGTTTTAATAGTTCTCTGATTAAGACCGTTAGTCCTGTTTTCTACCATAAAAAAAACAAACAAAACTAGAAAACTAAACACAAGTCAATAAAATAACTCACTTTTCATTTCTCATCCCTAAAACAGAGTTCGTAATATACAAGAGACATAAAAAACACATGGTTTTGCACACCGGTTTAAGATAATCCAATTTGAACAACCGTATGAGCCGCAGCGGCTACATGACCGAACTGAGTTTGCGCCTGCATAAGCTTCGCATCTATTGCGAACCGCTCATTAGGTTGTTGGCTAGACACACCATGTGCACCAACACGCGTATGTGGTTGGGTATAATACGCGTTATTATTAAGATCAATCACTATCCCCCCAGCCAACTTAGTCGTACCCGTATGCGTATGCGCGTGTCTAACCGCTTCCATCGCGTGACTTTTCGTTTGATCTCCTCCTCCACCGTTGGTTGTCATATATACATATTGTGGAGGAAGAGCCACTGGCGGTGTAGCTACCGCACTTTGCACCACCACCCGTTGATCGTATACCACTTCTTCGTAAGGAATAACGGGTCCTGTAACTCTTTGTTTAGCTTCACATGTAAAAATATTTAAAGTTTGTTGGTATATGTACAAATTTGTTAACTTGAAGGGCAGATTTGGAAATTGAGAACGATAATAATATATTATATACCGGTAGGCATTCTTGGGGGTGGTCGAGTAGTCGAAGCGTTGTAGATGTTTCCGGATGCGTCTGTTACTCTACTGCTGGTAATTGAACTGTCTATCGCGCGTCTATTGTCAAATGCAACAACCGTCTGAGGTCTAGAAGCAATCATACTTGAATTGACCGAAGATCTAACAATTAAATAATATATAGTATGTTATAGATAAAATTATAATGTAGATATATAGAAAATCAAGGAAAATTGGATTTTAATAATATGAACTTTCACCTATTGGCATGTAATAATCTCAACTCAGGAAATTGTTAACACGAGTCCCAACTTTTATATCATTTACTTATGATAGTTCTCAACTAACGGAACTTTAACTTCGTTAGCATATTGTTGACATGACATGCTGACGTAGCAAGATCTGATGACATGGCATGTTGTCATTGCAATATTTTCTAACGTTGCAAGCTCACATGGCAAGATTTGCTAACGTGGCATGCTATCGTGACAAGAATTTGCTGACGTGGCATCGTAACAGTATGCTAACAGAGTTAGCTTCCGTTAGTTAGTGACTTCCACAAGTAAATGATATAAAAGTTGAGACTGGTGGTAACAATTTCTTGAGTTGAAATTATTATAAGCCAATAAGTCAAAGTTGGGATTATTAAAATCCAATTTGCCAAAAATTAATTATAAATGTATACAAAATAAACAATTCAAAAAGAAGTGGTTTTAGTTACCTAGGGAGGGATGTATGTTTTCGTTCTGGAGGCATAACGGGTCCGTTTTTACCGTTGTTTTCTTCTAAATATGCAAATTGTCTACGAAACTGGCCAATAGCACTGCACGGCAAGAACACGCGTTATAACCCGGATAAAAAGACACGCGATAAGTACCAAAATGGCGGTAACAAAAAACCTAGGATAGACAAAGTTGGTGTTTTCATTTCCAGCCATATAATCTTTCAAAAGCTGAGGATGGTACTCGAGAATTTCCCGAAATATAAGTTCCCGAATATCCTCTTTTGTCACCCGACGCCTCTCGAACTCAAATTCCAATTTTGAGATTGACTGGCAAGAAGGCTCCCTCTCAAGTTTAGCTAACCCCTTAAAATAAGGATCAGCTAATGCCTAATTTAAAATATTAACAATGGTTAAATGGTCATTAACGGAAGAGCTAATTACACAGATGATGGTCCCTGTGGTTTAACGAGTTTCAGTATTAAGACTAACACCGTTAAATTAGGGTGAAACGACCATATACCCTTTTACTTTTTAAATAGTGAAAGTCAAAGGGTATTTAGGTCAAAGGGTATTTAGGTCATTTAACCCTACTTTAACGGAAAAGTTAACGAATGTTTGGCCTTAACACCCAAACATGTTACAAACTAAAAGCATAAAACTCAAACATGTTACTTTAAAGTTTAAACCCTTGTTACCCAAACCTGTTACTTTTGCAAACCGCGGAGACCATCTGTATAAAATGTAAATATGTCATAACATGTAAAATAATAACACACCTCTTCGGCAGTTGGTCGGTCTTTTGGGTCAAAGGCTAACATCCTCTGCAATAGTCTGAGTGCTAACGGGTCAACGGTTGTAAATTTCTGTGAAAATGGTATGGGTTGCTTTTTACGCATATCCGTTAAATATTTTCTTGCCTTATCATTACGAACCTGCATTACAAAAAAAATATAAATAAATA
Source organism: Stevia rebaudiana (assembly GCA_009936405.2). Taxonomy (NCBI): domain Eukaryota; kingdom Viridiplantae; phylum Streptophyta; class Magnoliopsida; order Asterales; family Asteraceae; genus Stevia; species Stevia rebaudiana. The sequence continues at coordinate 824,133 of WOUH02000007.1, forward strand.
ACCAAAAGAAAATATAAATAAATAACCAAAAAAAAATAAAAATTTTGCGTGTACAAGTTAAAATAAATAAAAATATGAACATACTCCGGAAATGGTGTCTGATGATGGTGTCCCGAGAAGATCGGTGATTAAGTCCAACTGATGAACGACACTTTTTCCCGGGAAAAGCGGTTTACCAGTCAATACTTCAGCAAATATACACCCGATGCTCCATATATCAATTGCAGGAGTATACTGCAATTCAAAAGTTACAATAATTAAATTAAAAACTAAAAAACATTTGAAAGAATAATTTTTTTAAAAAGTAAACATGGCAGCTTTTAAGTAGGATTCTTTAAGGAAATATTGTAAAATACAGTGATGGAGATTAACTCAAAGAACAGACAATATGATGTTAGATATTATGCAAATTGCACTGACAATAAAAAATAAAAATAAAATATAAAAAATACTATAAATAGTAAATACCTTTGAAGAAAAAGATCCGCATAGCTCAGGAGCCCGGTACCATCTTGTCGCCACATAATCCTGCAAAACAATAAAAAAATAAAAATAAAAATCCGGCTTCAATAAACATTTTAAAAAATTTTGGCTGATAAAAACCATGGCAATGTTTATGAAATGATAAATAACTTACCGTCCAAAGAACCGCTGTTGGGGCATCATTAAATGCAACTCTTGCAAGTCCAAAATCGCATATCTTGAGCTTGCAATTCGCGTTTGCTAATATGTTCTTCGGTTTAAGATCCCGATGGAATACGTTCGCTGCATTTATAAAAATTCATACCAAATTTAGTTCTAAAAGTTAAAGTTTTAGTCGACTAGATTTTAATAAATTACCTGTATGCATATACTTCAAAGCTCGTAACATTTGATAGAGAAAAAACCGGTGGTGTTCATGTGTCAGGTCATCGTTCGCCTTTATAACTTGATGGAGATCAGACTCCATGAGCTCAAAAACTACATAAATATCTTTAAAAGCGCGTCTTGATGGTGGCAACATAATCCGTTTAATTTCAACAATATCAGGATGCCTTAAAAGCCTTAACAATTTGATTTCACGCAATATGCGTATAGCATCGGACGCGTGTTCAAAAATGTCGGTTATTTTCTTGATTGCAACTTTTTCCCCGGTGTGCGTGTCAACAGCTGAACAAACAACTCCATAACTTCCCTTTCCTATAATCTCCAATATTTTGTATCGGTTCGATTCACCATATTCCGTGAAGAATTCAACGTCTTTTGGATTCTGAAATGAATGATTGCAAACAATTAACTCAAACCAAATCCACATAAAATGCTAATAAGAAATCTACCAAAATGATCATACATGAAGTCATGAACAATCTTTATGATTATGTCGAACCAATCAGTTTATAGATCATAGCTTTACAATTACAAATTTTCCAAACACAGCAATTGAACTCTAGAACCACTTATTAAACTGTTCAGATCCATTACAATTAACACATTTTTGGTTGATTAATATCATTATTATTAAACTTTTGTATGGATATTGCTTTGATTATCTTGGCCTTGTTTTATGTTACCTGATTATGATTACTATACAATTCAAATAAAATAAAATAAAATAAAAAAGATTTTGGAACTGGTGTCGGACCCAACCAATAGCTTTACTACGAGCAGTATTTTATTTGTTTGTTTAATTGTTTTACATTTATGGTTGTTGAGTAATATTAAGATTTCACAATGCAATTAAGCAATTCCAGCTCAAAATCCCAATCAACTGATAATTATAACAAGGTAGCATCACATGTGTTGCAAAGTAATAGTTTGAGATCCAAAGTTACAAGATTTACAGTAAATTCAAACAGGAAGATAATTTTAACAAGAAATTTAGTTAAACCCAAATTTAACCTTTCTGCGCTGATCTTGTTGCATCGTTGTTCGTCTAACAATGGAAATTGATCACACAGGGTGCAATTCTGATTCCGGAAATCAGATCAGGAGAACCCAAATTCGAACAGAAGAGAAACAAAAATCAAACGAAACCTTATGAAACGGTAGCGATTGTAGCTGTGATTGGAGATGAAATTAGGAATCAAACTAATCAAATCATCCACATTTATCCCACCTACCGCAACTACGAATCACTAAACCGCAATCTCTTTGAGCACAACCCAAAATCTCTCCAGAATCAGGAAAACGCACCACCACCGTACTCATCCAATTCTGGGAAACCCTAATCTTAAAAATTCAAGGGCCACCTCCACCGTGTTGTCGGAAAATCTCGGCACCCCACTATCGGCAACTGAATAAAGATTTGAGCGACTGAATTTGCAATTCAGTAGCTGAAATGGTGAATCGGTGGCCGATGAGATGGATTAGATGCCTGCAGATTTGAAGATCTGGCGGTGGGTGGTGGTGGCTGACGTTGAAGAGAGAGAGAGAGAGAGAGAGATTTGTGAAGAGAGGTTGGTTAAATAGATGAAAATGTGGGTTGGTTTTTAGTTCGACTTGTTTTTTATCCACTTTGTAAATGCAACGTATTAAAAACAAATAAATATTTGAACGTGCATTTTTAGAATTTAGGGTCAAAATACATCGACATGTATCGAAAAGTCAAAGCTAAAGAAAGTCGCATAATTAAGAGTGTAGTTTGAGGTGCTAACCGATTTTGGTAGTTTATGTCATTGTAAGTTAAAAATGAAGTGATAAAATTTAATTGGATCTCTAGTTTGGCTGATTGTAGTTAGTTAGATTGGCTATATCCAAAATGTAATTAGTGATTTAGCCAATAATTTTTATCAAAACCAACCAAATTAGACCATAAAAGTTACTATGATAGACTATGTGTGATAAAAAAAAAATTAAAGGTAGAGGTGTACAAATCGGATTTTAGTCCCAAACTAATTCAGTTTGAGTCAGCCTAAGTCAAAACTGGTTTTAATCATATAGGGTTGAAATCGGTTTAGGAGGGCTTTGAGGATCATGTTGGACCGGATTTACATCGGTTTGATTTGGGTTTAACCGATTTTAAATAGACGGTTTGCATCTGGTTAGATCTAGTTTCTCTTAAGGTTTGGAAATCGGGTTGGATTGTTGGTTTTAGGTTTCAAACCGGTTTTTCTTTTCCCAACTCTAGTTAAAAGAGGAAAATTTGTATATGAAACTTTACCTTGTTATAAATAAATTAAAAAGTAGTTTTAGGCAGTTTATAAACAAAACAAAAAAATCAGTCAAAAGATAAGATTGGTAAAAGAACATATAGATTCCACAAATTTCACTTACAGGCTTTGTACTTATTGTAATTTAAATAAACAAATTTAATAAAAACAAAGATATTTTCAGATAAGCATATATGGTTTGTCTTTAAGTAGAAGGAATATTCCTTTTTCGTCAATGCTTCGATCGAAACCTATTTATTCTAACACCTTTCTTCGATCATGTTTTTATTTAAATACAAAAATAATATAAAGACATTCCTTGATAACAGTAAAAATGTTATAATTTTTCTTAAAAATGAAAGATTTGTTGAGTAATTGAATAGCTAAGTGAACTTTAAGTGTTAAAATTGTGCATTCCACATTTGCACCTACACATGGTGATTTTATATTTAAAAAAACTGATAAATACTTTAAAGGGAAGCATTATGAATATGGTGATAGATGGACCACAACTTCATAAAAGTTGAAAAGCAAATCAAAGGCTTGGCAACCATACATTTATATAAAGTTATGTAATCTTTATTGCACTCCAATAATTAACTTTCTTAATTACAAATATCTATAGTCAAGTTTGTTTTTGTTTCAGAATTGTTATTATACGTTTGAAAATTAATAAGAATGAACTGAACCTAGAGTCTTTTATTTAAGTTAACATGGATCAGATGTCGTTTTTTCATAAATATTACGTTGAAATAACTTTTTACTAGTTATTAATTTAGTTGTGGATAGAAAACTTAACCCAACGATTTGGGCCTCACCTTTCACTGTAGAGGTCGGGGGTCGAATCCATTTGTGTGGTTTGAAAAACATCATGTGATGGATTGACTCTAAATTTAACATGAGTTTGATTCAGATGGGGGGTGATAGTTTACCTATTCCATAGGGATCCTGCGCATCTAGTGTCGTCATGGATTGTCACGAAGGTCGAGTAGTCGGTCGACCTTGCTTACAGGTCGTGAAAATGAGTTAGACGTGGGAAAAATCACAGTTAAAAACTAAAGTTAAAAACAAATTATTACTTTAGTTTTTAACATGTGTCAAACAAATAAAGTGCCAGATTTCCTCTTTTGACCGAGTTTTATGAAAATAATCTTCATGTCGTAAATTTGTCGATATGATATCCCTATAGGTAGATTAACCTATATAAATAAGTTATGAGGTATGTGTATTATGTGAACCTAATTTTAGTAAGGATATTGTTATCAAACCCTTAACCGTCAACCCACTCTGGTCGTGACACATGTCCAGTGTTTGTCTCCTAGGTATTCTGGCGCGGCGCGTGGTGGGTGACCCGACAACATAGTAGATCGCCACCCTTGGCGTAACCATCTGGTATGCGATAGTTTTATTTGATGGTCCAGAGCTCAATGCATGGCATGGTTACTCGTGTTAGATAGGGCGGTAACAGACCACCACCGTCTAGATATCCGTTACGGTCATCGGCAGTATATAAACAATAGATAAAAGTGAATATGATTAATTTCACTTTTTTTTTTCTCAAACTGTTGTTTAACTTCACACATTAACATTCACACTCTATAAGTTTATAACCACTCTACATTTACATTAAAATGCTCTTCAACAGGTAGTGGAGTCTAGGATTTTCGCTAGAGAAGTCGCCGAAGATAAGCTAGATCGAGGTGTTCAACTAATGATATAACTTGATGTTCTAAGCTTTCACAAGCACAGGAACTCACTATTAATTTTGCTAACGTATTAATTTTAAACTTTTTCATGTAACTTTTAATCCGTATTTGAAGCCCAAATGACTAGGCTTCCTAGACACAAGATAAAAAAGCACATAAACTCATTAATAGAAAAGCTAGGATATCAAAGGATTACAACTCTCTAGCTTAATCCAAATAATACGTGAAGGTGCTAAATTTTGGTACATCTATGAGGAATTCAGGACACAATATTTCTTTAACTCTTGTATAAAAGCAGTGTTTTCCATGAAAATTTAGATACCTTGTTTATAAAGTTTGTTTTGGTAAGCAAATGCTCTATTAAAATTTTCAAAATTATATTACCGCTATGGAACTTGAGTGTATGTCTTTTGTTGATATGCAATAACCTTATTTCTTTTTATTTATCGTAAATAGGTGAAGCATTACACGTACTATGCCCCGTCTTTCACATATTATTCTCGTCCCTCATTTGACGTACTTTTTTGTTTTACGAACGCGTAACTCTTCTTTAGCTAGGATGGGACACGATAGTAAAACAATTACAAGTATTAGACCATCTCCAATGACCGATTGCATAGGGGCCCACAATCCCATAAACCAAACGGCTCCAAAAGGAGAAAAAACAATTTCGGCCTCTGTTTTTTTCCCTTTGTTACTCGCTGGAGAATAAAAAATGATGACCGTAACGGATATGGACTGGTGACTGACATGAATGCAGAGGCCGAAATTGCTTTTATCCAGTGACTAACAATCGGTCCGACGGGATTATTTTGTGGACAGGGGCTGATAAACCGCCAATTGATGTTCCATCACCGAACAAAGGAATATTAGATTGAGAACGATTTTTTAGAGAGAGAAAGAAATTAAAAACAAATTACAAATTTAACAAATATTAGATATATATTCATCTTTCTGACTGATGATGTATATATATTTAAACTAATTATATTTTATTATTTTATACAATATGAATATAAAATATAATCTGGTTTAAATAACTTAAATGTAAAAGTAGATGGTGATGTAGAAATATTTGGTCTTTGAAAACTGATGTATTGTTTAAGAAGAAAAATGGATTTTGAAAGGATGAGTAAAAATTTGATATGTCATGTAAGATGACGAATTTGGGATTTATAAGGAACCGATGGATATGCTCTAGTTAGTAGCATAACAAAACTCATTCGTCGTCATTAATATGTTTCCTCGCGTCAATTGTAGCCTCTCGAGAGAATTGATTGATGACTATTTTTATGCACAACAAGTACAACTAAACAAACTAAGAAAGTTAATTACTTGACCAATAGGTGGCACTCCCATTATTTCAAGAACTTACGTGTGACCATCTGACCATATTCTAATTTATACCATATGTAATGGGGTTTGACCAACAATGACCATTCTAGTTGGCATTTGGTCGCATCACCATCAGACCCTTCCACTATTACACATAAGGAAAGTGACTATGAAGTGATATAAACAAATAACCATGGTCACCAAGGACACTTGGTGATGAGCATAAATGCATTTAATTTTATTACTTGTTTTAATATCTACAGAATCGAAATAATGTACATCATTTTTTATTTTTCCCATCGCTCACTTTTTATTCAAGCGCATTACAATATACACATATTTTTACTCATGGCTACATGGTCAAGTCCCTTTCAAATAACCATTACTCATAGTCTAAGATTATATTTTGGCACACATAGTGACTCATGATTAAATTTAAGTAATACCCACCAACTTTAGTGCACGGTATCACTTATATTGTAGCTTTTTAATTCATGATATAGATCGTATTAACATCATGTGTAATGGACCCAAAACCAACCAAGGCACGATTATATATCCCAAATCCTTTAGGAGGACCCATAACCAATCAAAGTTCAATTATAGCTCGAGAATCCCATTTAGAGAACTTGAAACCGATTAAGGCCCGGTTAATTAGCCACTAACCTTTTGAAAAACTTGAAACCGATTTAGGTTTAGTTGTATTGTTTCACAACCTTGTATAGATACCGATTTTAATGTTAAACACAATATTTCCTCAAGATTTGTCTGCCATGAATATCTTCTAGCATATGCACCAAAGGATCTTACAAAGGACACATTATTCTCACCTTAACGGTCCTTCCATTGACTTGAAATTTACATAAGAACCTTAAAAATAGCCATTATAATCAAACAAGATATTAGTCATCAACATTAATATAACCCCAAGTAGTATATTTTATGTTTTACAAATAAACGTACACCTATAAAATATGTCATTAAGCCTCATAAATGAATCCCAGCAGATAAAGAGAGTCTCTCAAACATTCTACTTGTTTGCATATTATGAACTAGATATGAAGAATAAAAAACTTGAGTTGTATGAAATCAAAAACTACAATATATATATGTGATGTTCTTTTTATTATGAATCCTTGCAACAACCTATTCTTCAAATTGTTAAACTACCAAAACAACACTCATGTTGCTTCTTTCATATTTTCATGAAAAAAAGGTTATACCAAATTGGTACGTACGAGCCATCCACTCATGGTAGTGGTTATGTAGACTCAAATGACCTCACGTACGTGATCATTGACATAAAGTGGGATTATTGTTAGACAATAGTTTACTTATTGTACTAGGGTTGTAATTATATGATTTATCATGTACCATTATGTAACTTATTATTTATATATAGAAAGCTATCCATACCTATTGTATCTACTTGTTTATGTGGATGATCTCATTTTAACAGGAACACATGATACTGTGATTACTTCGTTTATTTCACGGTTGGACAAAGAGTTTGCAATCAAAGATCTTGGGAAACTAAACTATTTTCTTGGATTGGAGGTTCTTTACACTGACGATGGTCTGCTTCTCCATCAATCCAAATATGCCAAAGAAGTTCTCGAACGAGCTAATTTACTGGATTCCAAACCAACATACACTCCTTTAAAAGCAAATGAATCCTTTGTTTCAACTGGCGAACCCTTCCACGATCCCTCATACTATCGTTCGTTAGTTGGAGCATTACAGTACTTGACAATCACTAGGCCCGACATATCCTATGCTGTAAACCAAGTCAGTCAGTTTCTACATAAACCCACAATGTTTCATTTTCAAAGTTTAAATCGAATACTTCGCTACATCAAGGGTACCATCAATTATGGTCTTAAGTTATCTTCACCGTCCTATGCCTCCGTTCTGGGCTACTCTGATGCTGACTGGGCACGATGTTTAGACACACGGCGTTCTACTCATGGATATTCAATATTTTTTGGAGGAAATCTTGTATCTTGGTGTGCCAAGAAACAACCAACGGTCTCTCGTTCAAGTTGTGAATCTAAGTACCGTGCTATGGCTAACGCTGCTGCTGAAATCGTCTGGTTAACCTATCTCTTGCGTGAACTCTATGCTCTTCCTCCCAATCGTCCCACTCTATTGTGTGACAACCGAAGTGCCCTTTTTCTTACTCAGAATCCGGTATCGCATAAACGGGGGAAACACATTGACTTAGATTACCACTTTATTCGTGAGTTAGTGGGTTCTGGGAAACTTTACATCAAATATATTTCAACCAAACTACAGGTTGTGGACATATTTACCAAGAGTCTCCCAAGACAACAGTTTGAAACCTTTAGAAGAATGCTATGCATTGGTCCTCCACCGT
>WOUH02000007.1:835859-851553 GCA_009936405.2 Stevia rebaudiana
TCCAATTTATGTTGTACATTAATACATCATACACACAATCACAAAGAATTATGCATTACACTGGAATGTATGTTCAATTACATCAAAATGACTTAAAGAACCATATAACCTCCAATAATATCATTTTTTTCAGCACTTAATTAGAACCAAAAGTTGTTATATTAGCCACAAGGAAACCACAGACTTACATTTTGGACAATTTTCTGAATATATAGCATCCCATATTCTTCTAGCTGATGGCCCTGTATAACCCGTGTAACGTTCAGGATTCAACTGCAAATTCACATATGTCATATCACCTGCAGATCACAAAACTTCAATCAAAATTTAAAAAAAAAAAGTTTTCAATAATAACAAAGTCAGAAATTATAATTATATGAAAAATCAGGATTAGGAAAAATGACCATTATCAGTTTCATCATCATTAGTCCATGGATTATCTACAACTGCCCAACCTCTAAACGCTTTATCATCTAAAGTACGGTCAACAACAGCCTCTGGTTTTCCCTCTTGACAAATAAGATCTTCTTTTGGAAGACCATGTGGCATTTTAAACGGTTCTGGAAATTCATTTTCTGGACATTCGCATACACTGCAATCGCGCAATCTGCACATGCCATCATCGGGCCAAAATGGGCAATCGCACCATAGCTTAACCTGTCAAAATCACATGAATAAAATGAGGCCAATTATCTTGAGAATAAACTTGAAATCTAAATGCTGTTTGATCTCCTTTAATGAGTTGGTATATGTTTATAATGGCTCATGTTCATCATGAATGTTTCACAACACTTAGATACTGGAAAAATACACTATACCACATAATATATCAATTCAAACAATACCTTGAAGTATCTGAAAAAAGGGGTCGTAACAAGTTCTTGTAACAACGGATGCAAAACTGCTCCATTAACACTATCAACAGTCTCATAATCACAACAACAATCCTCAACAATTCCTGTATATTTATGAGAACCCTGCTCAATAAACAACCAAAAAAAAATGAAATTAGTAATGCTTACCTAATTACCTAAATTCACCAGAAAGTAATTCAGAAATCATACGATTGATAGCTTGCAATTACATCTGAAGTAACTCACTTGTATACATTATCTAATAACTTTCAATTGCAGGAATAGATTATGAAATTCAAACTCTATCACGAGCTAAGAGTTCAACTACAATACCTGATATAGAAGCCATATATATAAAATACATACATATACAAGCAGATAGAAAGTAAACATGATCCAAATAAGCCTAATCTTCATCAAAACATTTGAATCTCAAAAACTTCCATTAACTTTCAGAAAGAAAAACAACCTCAGAACAACGGCAAAGAGGACGGATGAACGAGAATTTCCGAGAATTCCGCCATGGATTTAGCGATGTAGCAAGTAAAACAGCAATCAGAGCTCCAACAACTGTCCACCACCATATACGGTTCTTCTTCTTACCGCCATTAGTTAGTTTTTTGCTTCTGATCTCTACCTCCACCATCAATTTCAACAACAATTCACCAATTTCACAGGAATCAAAACGAAATCTGTAAAAAAACCCTAATTTTTTGCTCAAATTAGATTCTGGAGATTGGATCAGAGCAAATGGAGTATTTATATGAATGTAAAAATGAGATTAAAGTTGTGTTTGTTGAACTGATTTTGTAACGGCGACTACACACAGATTAAGAATGTAAGGAAAACAGGGGGGAAGTTGCTCAAATGGCGGTCTTGACAAGAAGCTACCCGTGTATTCTACTCGCCATAGATACAGTTGAATTACACGGCCAATTTAATACAGAATTAATTGCCGGGATAATTATTTCTACTTTTATTTTAAAAGAGAATTAATTTTCAATATAATAGACTAAAACTATAATGGTAAAAAAAATATGGGGTTGTTACGCATCTAACTTACATGTGAATCTTTTCAAAACTACATGGTTTCGCATGTAAGTTAGATGCGTAACAGCCTCATATTCACTTTCCCAATTATTATTGTTATTATTTAACGGTAGGCTTAAACAGGGGTGGAGCTTAGTGAGGGCCTGGGGTGGCCCCGACTCCCACCGTTATTTTGGTATTCAGTGTAAAATTTAGAATTTTTGTTCAAAAACTTTTACGTATATAGCCTGGCCTCTCTTAATTTTCCCCCAAAATATTCACGGCCCCCTATGTGTTTTGATTCAAGCTCCGCCACTGGGCTTGAGGAGGTGTGAGCTTAAAACTTTTTTTTAAAAGGTCTCATATTTAAATCTTGGTCTTTGTAATTTTCTGTGATTGGGAAAAATGCATATCGGATTGAAGTTACTGGTTTTGCTGTTTAAACCTGAAAAAAGATAGAGTTTACGGATTACATTTAATTTCAGCTTATCTAAGATCTAGAGCCTCCATAATGTTAAAAATTCAACCTTTGCTACATGACCTGGCTTACCGATGACAAGAGATTCTCTATTGTTAAATTTTTTTACGGTGGGCTCATATCCTAGATGTAGTGCGTTTGCTGCGAGTCAATATTCATTTAACTAGGAACCACGTGCCACGTTGCAATGTATGTGACGTAGCTTGACCAATAGGAGCAAAGAGAATTTCAAAATCACGTCGCCACCTGATTCTAACTACTCTAGGTTTGTTTTCTATATTCGTATTTTATTTTTGGATTGGTTATATTCTTATTTTATTATAGCATTTTAAAGTTTATATTAATTAAATTAAACCACACATAAATAGAGAGTTAGACGGTAAACTAATTACTAACACGGGCCTAGAATGATTTGCCTTGCCACCGATTTGGTTTTGGTAAGTTTTTCAATGAGGGGAACTACTATGTTAGTTAAACTCCAATTTGTTGCCTAAACACGTTTAATTCAGATAAAGTAATAATTTAGCTAAAAATCATACTAAACCTAAATTTAACAATACATGATATAGAGTTAGGATCAAATAGGAAGGATCCTTATTTTATAAAGGATATGAAAGATTTTAATTTTCTTATAACTGACTCAAATGAACTCCGATTGAACTTATTTCAGCGGTGTTAAAACCGTCTCGTCGAACTCTTTCATCTTAGCTTTTAGGGTTTAGCTTTTGAGGTTTCGCTTTTCTTTTAAGTAGGGTGGGGGGTTTGGTTTTTTTGGGGCGTTAAAGGGTCCGACGAGACGGTTAAAACACGCTAGAATGAGCTCAATCGGGGTCCGTTTGATACCCTTTCTACTCCTTCTTAGAATAAGCACCCTTACTAAGATAACATCACCCACATGATATAATGTCTATATCTTTGTACCAAGAGTGTATTTAACGGCTGTAAATTTTTTTTTTCTAAAGATGAGCATGGTGAAGAATTTTGTATGTATGGATCCCAAATAGTAATCCTTGTGTAAATATCTTTTAGGTATTCATTAATAAATGTTATAGTGTTTGAATATTTTGTTGTTATAAGACATGGTGTAAATGAATTTACATGTTATCAGTTTATTAAAATCTTAGATGAAATTAATTTTAAACAAGATCAATCTTAAATTGAAGTTCAATTCATAAAAAATACTCGAGCTTCACAAGTAAATTTTGCTTAAGTTCTAGAATAAAAATAAACCTATTAGTTACATAAATACAATAGTTAATACATAATAAACATTATGTGTATATAAAATTATGATCAAAAAATAAATGGTATGTAATAACTAATAAGCGAGCCAAACTGAACTCAAGTTTATAGGTTACTTACAAACAAAACTTGAGCTTTGTAGACATCGCTCTAACACAAACCAAGTTTAGGCCCGAGCTCACTTGACTTAAACACGCCTGACTCGAGCATCATTGAGCTCAAACTTGACTCGTTCACATCACCAATAATAACCACAATAGTTTTAAACCAAAAGTCAAATACATATCATAAGATACACCTTTCTTACGTTATTCTTCAACAAATACACACAATTGTTCTCAAACTATAAAAAAAACACCAAATACATTTACTTTGCAAAATACTTATTAAGCTCTAAAATAAAGTTATAAATCTTGATTGGATCAGGAAGAGAGTTTGCCACACTTTCCTTTTGCATACACCTTTTGCCCCATGCCACTAGTTTTGGACACTCCTCTTCAATGCTAAATTTCCCAAAAGTTTCCCATGTGTAAAATCTACTATAAAATGGTATAAGTGTTAAATCAACCAACCCTAAATTGTCACCTCCAAAAAAGGGTTTGTCTCCAATCTCCCCTTCAACTAATTTCAAGATTCTCAACACTTCATTCTTCCCAATTAATTGTTCTTCCTCATTTCCTCTGTATATCTTCTTGCTTGCTTCATATAGCTATGACAATGATCAAATTATTAGACACAGGGCCGGCCCAATAGGTGGGCGAAGTGGGCATTGCCCCGGGCTCAATATTTTGAGGGGCCCAAAATTTCAAAAAATCTCATTATAACAGTTTCTTTATGGTTACAATCAACAACTTATCATGTAGCATGGTGGTTAAGATATCTCATTCAAAACCAAGAGGTCACAGGTTCTATACCCCTCCCACGCACCCCATTTAAATTTTGATTAATCATCCTCTTAATTGTTTTAATTCATCTTTTAATAAAAATTCTAAAAAAATTCATAAAAATATATAAAAATCCTTAAAAAACCATATTTTTGGTGTTAATTTTCACAAATTTTCATAAAATACTTTACATATTTTGAGTAATTAATATATTTAATTAGTTTAAAATAGATTAAAATACTTAATGATTAGCAAAAAAATGAGAAAGCCTTGAGGTGTTCGATTGATTTATAGAAAGAAATTATTTTACAATTCTTCTAAGGCGATGTGGGATAAGTTTTAAGATTTTGTGAAAAAAAAAAAAAAATTAAGTATTCCATAATAAATGCAGCTAGAGAATTTCGATCTTTCAACCTCATGAAAGCCTAACTGCAGATTACCAACGAAGCTATGAAGGTTGTTATGTTTATTGTTATAACTTTATTACTCGTTTAAAAAAAATAAGTTTATTTTAATTGACAAATCGTTTGGGCATATGGACATTTTTTTTTCGGTCTCATCTCGGATACTTGAATCCTCATGACCGCCCTGATTAGACATATTAACGGTTTAATTATAGAACGAGTTTTAGTAATATCATTGTTATAAATGGATTACAATCGATAGCTGAGTTTAATTCTCTTTATGGCTAATAGACAGACTGATTCTCAAACTTTAGGATTTAGTTTATCATTTAAGTTTTAATGGTTCAAAGTTGCAAATTAAATAGCTAGAAACTTTTCAATTCATGCTTTAAGACACAAATCTAATAAACTGAAGAACGATGAGCTCAAATTACCTCTTTGTCAATGAAATCGGCCCAAAATCGAGCTTGTGCTCTTTGGTACGGATCAGAAGGAAGAAACCGAGGCGATCGATCACTCCAAGTCTCTTCGATGTACTCTAAAATGTTTAGTGATTCGCATATTGATTTGTGATTATGAACGAGCACAGGAACTTTCTTATGAACTGGATTGATTGCAGATAGAAACGATGATTTGTTGAATAGATCTTCTTCGATGTATTCGTAAGGAATCTTTTTTTCCTCTATGGCGATTTTGACCCTGCAACCGAAAGGACTTGACCAGAAATTCACTAAAACCACTTCATCATTCACCATTTTTGAATCGGAAAATGAAGATGACGGATTTGGCGATTTGTGTGTTCGGTAGGGGATTTTATAGGCTGATAGTGTTTCACTTAGATCCATCGTGTTCTAGTGTTTGTTCATCTTAGGTCTAATTGTATGAAGATTTAAGTGTTTTGGAAATGTTTGTTTTATAAAATTGTGGTTTTTGAAAGAATTATTTCATCTGAAAGGGTTTTAAATATTTTTATTGTTAATAACTTGACACACTTTTACACTTTATTTGTTTGACTAATTTTGATAGAATGCTACCACCACCCCAAAACCACCCCGTGTGATATTTACGTTGCACACTCACTTACACTCACTCACCCAAGCATACCTCATAATCTAATAATAGTTAAAGAAACTTTATAACTTTTCACATATGTGTAGCACACTAATTAAATGAGCTTTGAACGCTAAAGAGCATTATAACGGTAAAAAAACCTTACAGTAATTTTAGTGGCCATTTATTTTACTAGCGCAATATCATATCATACTAATTATATCACACTAATTGAATGTGCACTTCATGTAATACAAGCTTAAAAACTTTCAATTTCACTCATTCCCTTGCATATTATATACACATGCATACAATATATATATGCACACCTATAATTGTCAAATTTATTTTAATAATCCCATCTTTTGGTCTTTATAATTATTACCCAACAAATTTGAAATAGTGTGTCTACAATTAATAGAGTAATGAATGAGGGTATCACTTTAGCATTTAAGACATGATTTCATGTGATCAACTTATAAATAATTAAAATTTGTACCTTTAATTGTTATTCTTAAATAAGTATGTGTTATTATGGCCATGCGCTCATCCAAATGTTCTACAGAGACATCAGAGAAGACCCATTTTTTTTTTCAACAAAGGAGAAAGCTTTTTTTCAGCCTTGTTAGTCAAAGCTAGTCAGCAACAAGAATAGAATAGAAATCATAAAAGCAAGGGATAAACTGATCAAAATACGTAAACTTTCCAGGATAAATTGATCAAACTACGTACGCTACTAGATCAATTTTTGACTCGGGTAGAAAGTATTTGTCCTTTATCCTGAATGTAAGATCTAAATTATGTTGAATGCAAGTGTGGAGTAGATTGTGTTTGCCATTATGAAAAATGCTTATCTTGGTTGGTTTCATACACATGAGTAAAAGTTACATAATTTTGTTGGAGCCACGTACACCATTTCGAACATCACACTTGACTCCTTTTTAGTGACAAGGATAAACTTCATTAAGAGTGCATGTCTCACTTTCAAAATACTCAGTAGTTAATTTTGATATGCCAACTAGTGTAAGAGCCGGTAATCAACATAAGTTGTGAGGTAAAGAGTCACTATTTGTTAGAGTCTATTATGATGCAATGAGGTTCAAATACAGAGGTCCAAGGGCAGACGTCATGGTTGCGGTAATCTTCTAGCATATATTATTTATTGGAAAGTCACAAGAAATCTGATTTCTAGAATGTTAACATGTGAAAATTGGCTCCGAATTTTGGTGTAATTTTTGATAAAAATCAAATTTATTAAATAAGTCATTTGGTGACAGTTTTTTGTTTCTTCATTTCGAATACAAATTCATCACTTTTGTCGACTTTTGGTTTGAACATCACACTCTCATTCATACTTGTTTTTGTCTAAAAAATCTTAGTATTGTCCGATTAATTAGTTAATTCGTGCGAACCAACGAATTATTTCGATTTGAAAGACTGAAAGTACAATCCATGATTCTCATATTTTCTAGGCCATCATATTACGAGTTCCTAACAATTAGCTACAAAAGTTTGTAACAGACGATCGCATCACGTGTATTTTCAACAAAATTTGAGTGGTTAATCCTTGATTAAAAATTTAGTACTAGAAACTGTAAAGCAAACGAAAGAACGAAGACTGATGGAGGTTAAAGAAGAGGACCGAAAAGAATTGTTAGCAATGATGTGAACCCGATAGTATTAAGACATGAGCTGAAGGATCAAAGTGAAATTATCATTGCTTTTAAAGTTGAAAAAAAAAAAATCAAGTATGACGTCATTGCTTGCCATGCGATTTGAAGCCCCCTAAATTACCGATTCACGGCTTTATACATTCTTCAGAAAAAACATAATTGGTAGCACGTGACAAACAAAAACAACATTTCAAAAAAAATACTTAAGTGTGCTTAGCTATCATGTAATAGATATTGATTGTCTTTTTAATTGCGAAGAATCGGTGGAACACATTCTTCTTGATTACCTTTTGCAACTGAAGTTTGCGACATGGTATTTGCTTGGTGTAAATGCCCTTCTCCGGAGTCATATCGATCCGAAATGTCATTGAATCCATTAATGGGTGACCGAGTAAAAAAAGATACAAGAATTTGATCCGGACAATTTTCTTTTGCACTTTTTGGTGTATTTGGAAAGCTAGAAGTGAGATTATGAGGGGATTTATAAGCAATGGTGTTTCCGATTGACATCCTAGGCGAAATAAAGTCGTTGTCGTTCTTTTGAGTGAAACATTGAGGTAAATGTGGGTCTTAAGAATAAGATAGTTGGTGTAATTTCCCGTTTAATATTTTCTAACATGATTTCGTCTAGCTTCTTGCTAGTTTTTTTATAAATTTGTTTGACTGTTAAAAAAAACTATAATATAATAATATTTTATTTCATTTTCATAAAGTTATAGTCTTTGATCAAAATTTAAACAATTTTTTTTTACCAACCAGTCACTTTTATTAAGCTAGCAGGTATAGAAGAAGAAAAAAAATTACACCAGTATGATCACTTCAGTTTTTCACAATTCCACCGGTAACTCACTAGAGGGATCTAGACTTGTATCGCCCACCACCTCCACCGGAGAACCTGAGACGCATTTGAAAATTCAAGCGTTTCTAGCCATCCAAATACACCGGACAGTGGACAAAAATTGTTATAATCAAGTTTTTATATCCCTTCTCACCTGGCTACTGATCAACCAAAGCAACCAATTCACGAAGTGACACAAATGCGGACATTTGCACCACCTCACCACCCTCTCCCAAATCCCGAACGCAAATTGGCAGGTAATAAACAAGTGCTATGTTGATTCATCATGCGAATAACACATTGGATATAAGTCATACACCATAATTACACGACTTATCAGAGCGGTTCTAGTAGGTATTCGGTTGAGGCATGCTCTCTAAACAAAAAACTTTTACCTTTAAAGGAACCCAACGATGCTATGTGAATTTTTTATCTTCATTCAGGAACATCTTTTGTTTAATAAATTACCTCACCATGGGTCATGGGTCGTGTGTCAACTCATGGTTAGGGCCATGGGTCGGGTTATTTGTTCAACTGATGGGTAGCTTTATGGGTTGAGTCATGGTTTGGTTGTTTGGGTCATGGATCGTTCCATGTGTTATTCAAGGTTCGGTCATGAGTAAGGCAATGGTTTGGGGCATGGGTCAAGAGGTCGTGGTTCGAGTCATGGTTTGGGTCATGAGTCGGCTATGGTTTGAGCAATGGGTGGGATCCTGGTTGTTGGGTAATGAGTCGGGTCATGGTTTTAATCATGGGTCAAGTCAATGGTTGGATCATTGATCGGCGGATCATTCTTTCAAGGAAAGGAATGAGAAACATACACCTATCCCCCAAGAAATAAAACATTCACTAACAACACAAATGCAAGAGTATGCTACTCTGAAGAACATATATAATAATCAAAATCATACATATCTATGAATATCCATGGGGATCATGACATACAGAACCAACAGTTTATGAAAAGGACAATCATGGATCCAGATGCAAAACACCTTCATAATTGTCCAAAAAGAATACTAACATGATATTAATAATTCAACAGTACTTGATGGTGGGTCAGCAGAATATCCACATAAAGTATCATTTGTGTTCTAAGTTGTTGAGCAAGGCATATATTATTTGTATTTACATATCAAATGTGTTAAATGTAATCTGATTTTCAAACCCAAACACACACCCATCTAATCTAATCTGATTTCTAAATCTATATTAGAAACTACTTGGAAACTTTCAAACCATCCACCTCAATAATAAAAAGAATATACCTTACTATCAAAATATCCTGTTAAGAAAAGCCACAAAGGAAAATTGTAGACAATAAGTGATGGCATCAATAATTGTGGTTGGTGGCATTGACTAACTAATATGATATTTGTAAATTAGAATAAAAGATTCCCATATCATTCAAATTTTCATTTGTATATTCTATCTTAACATATGAGATGGTATTTTAAATATATAGAGATCATAAAACGAATCACTTTAGAGAAAACAATTTTATCAGACAGGTATGTATCAGTGAGGAGTGACCCATTGTATAGTTTGAGTAGATCCAAATTCATCAAACAAACAAAAAAACAAATCCACCAATTTCTAATTAGTATAGCAGTCAATGCTTTTAGTTATTCATACAAGGTTCGATGTTAATTCATCATAGATGATGAATCAACTGACAGTGATAGGGCCGTAAGGCTAATTCTATTTGGGCCTATGAAATTTGAGTAGACATGATTTAAACATATAAGAGTATTCACATTAAAATCTTCTTCTCTATCTTTATAATTCATAAAAAATCACTACCTTTTCTCTCTCATATTCAATTAAATAATAATATTTTTTACGTTTGTCACTACTTTTTCTTTCTCCTAGTCCCTTAAATAATATTTTTTTATACCTTTATCATTACTTTTTTCTCTCTTCAATTTACTTTAATGAACAGTGTTTCTCTATATTTACTGGTTTTATCAGTTTCTCTATATACCTCTACTCACAACCACTTTAAACCAATCTTTATAATATAAAGAACTCACTCACATAATTTTTTAAGACTCTAATGTGAATGCTTAAACTCCACAAATTCTCTAGCCATTTGTGCACGATTCGATTATTTGATCTTAAATCGGTTCAATCTGAGTTGACAAAAGTCAAAATCAGTTTTTAACTAATTCGGGTAGAAAACTAGTTTTTGAGGAGAAATGATAAGGTTTTAATTGAGTTGGATCGATTTTGAAACCAGGTTTGAATCGGGGTTGATTGGTTTTGAAATCACGTGTAAATCGATTCAGTTTGGGTTAATACCAATTTGGATTCAACATATCCATTGTGAACCGATATCAATCCGACAATGTGGTCGGGTTGGAATTGGTTTTATCCGGAAATGGTTTAGCTACCAGCTTTTTCGGTCCTCAAACCTATTTCTCCTCATATCTACTGAACAATGAACGAGGATTTAATCATTTATGTTTATTTTTTTTTAAATTTTGATGCTCTTGAGTTACGATTTAGTTTTGTTTCTGTTTAATGACAATATTTTGGAGTTTTATTAGATTTTTTATTTACTTTCTTCGTGGTGGTCGTAAATCGTAATGCACGGTGACGGTGCTGCAGGCGGACGGTTGTGGGCTTGGTGGCGATGACGTCAATGAGAAGAACCGCCTTACCGATCGTCATATCTCAACTCCAGATTTGACCAGACAGAAATTAAAAAGATGATGACTTTTAGAGAGGGAAAATGGTGAGTTTTAGAGAGAGAAAGTGAAAGTAACTGTATCCCTACATTCATGCATCGATCACATATTCACATACATGATACACAACCATGGTGTCACAAATCTTGAAAGAATTATAATTAAATTTTGGGGTAAAATTTGGAGATTGCAAGATGATAATGAACAAAAATTATGTGACACATAGTGAATCGAGTGGAGGAGAAGCATCCATTTCTCACCTCATATTACTCATCCGATCCCTTCATTTGTCTTCATCTAATTTTCATTAATTCTTTTAATTTTCTAAATTTTGAATTTTTTTGGTACACACCCTCTTCTGTTCTATCACTTTATCTACAAGATGTCTTTGTCTTCAATCACCAATAATTTTTTTAAAGTTTTTGTTTATCTATACTCATTACCTCACTAGAAGCAAAAACACCCAAGTCCCAAAAGGTTAGCTTTCTTGATTTCATCATTGCTTATGTGTTTCATCATAAATTTGTAAAATTAGTTCTTCATTGGGTATGTTGGTTTCTAAGTGTTCTAGTTGCAGTTTATTGAAGTAGTAACTTTTGTTCGAAATCTATATCTAGTATATGTCTAGATTGTCTAATTAAGTTCATATCATCATGATTCATGGATCATAGTTTTACAACTTTTATTTAGTTGATTATGTTGATTAACAATGTTTAAGGATAGAAATATTGAAACATTAATGTGATTATAAGTCTAACGGTTTAATTCGTGTGTTTCTTGTACGTACCAAATTAAGATTTGGAAACCACTCGGGTAGTGAAGCAAAATGGAGGTCACAAATGTCACCGAGTATCAAGCTATTGCGAAGGAGAAGTTGCCAAAGATGGTGTATGACTACTATGCTTCTGGTGCTGAGGATCAATGGACTCTTGAAGAGAACCGAAATGCGTTTTCAAGAATCTTGTAAGCTTAATTTAATATTTATAAACACACAATCGCGTTGTGTAGGAGTGTTTTATGGATTTGTAATCATATATTCTTGTGTATCCTGAGAGTGTTTGTTTTGTTTTGATGATGAAACAGGTTTAGGCCGCGTATCCTTATTGATGTAAGCAAGATAGACATGACTACCACGATTTTGGGATTCAAGATATCAATGCCTATAATGCTCGCCCCAACCGCCATGCAAAAGATGGCTCACCCAGACGGTGAACACACAACACACGTTATATTTTTGTTATTATTTTCGGTAACCATGAGAACCTGTTACTAGAAAACATCAGATATCAGGTGAAACACTCTATAACACAGCTTGCGCTGGGCTTATGACCTTTAGGGGTTAAAGACAGAAGACCAGTGGAAGATTGATTCGATCTGACACTTCTAACATAGGGACTCAAGCACTTACCACTGCACCAACCCATCGCTAAAAATAATGAATCATTTTTTTCTAAAAGTAGAGATTTATATGGATTGTGTTTCTCTATTAACACGTTTTTTTTATTCTTAATGAAGGTGAGTATGCAACAGCAAGAGCTGCATCTTCAGCGGGAACTATTATGGTTTGTGTTTTCATACTTATTATACACGCCCAATTATAAGATTTTTTGATTTAAGATAGATATATGCACAAAACCTTTGGGCTCAATTGGATTCAATAATCAACCTTTGGGCTCAACTTATCCAGACTTTGAGATCGGGCTAGGTCGGGCCTAGGCCCGTTTGTGCATATCTGCTTAAAGATTTACAAAATGAAACAATCGTGTGCTAATGGTTTGTTCATTTTGTAGACTTTATCATCATGGGCTACATCAAGTGTAGAGGAGGTTGCATCAACCGGACCCGGAATCCGTTTCTTCCAGCTTTATGTAAGCAAAACTCATATTTCAAAATTAATCTTTTCGGTTCTTAATATGCAAACTAATGTTTTAAATTATGATATTAGGTTTACAAGGACAGGAACGTGGTTGCTCAGCTCGTGAGAAGAGCCGAAAGAGCCGGTTTCAAGGCTATTGCTCTTACGGTTGACACACCGCGGCTCGGGCGCAGAGAAGCCGACATCAAAAACAGGTTCACATTGCCACCATTTTTGACATTGAAGAACTTTGAGGGTTTGGACCTTGGAAAGATGGATGAAGTAAGCAAAAAAATAAACTTTTAGAAAGTAACCAAATGGATTGTTGAAAGTCGTTAGTTTTGTATGGGTTTGTGTCTTTTTTTAATAAATTGTAACTTTGTGATGCAGGCTAATGATTCTGGGTTAGCTTCTTATGTTGCTGGTCAGATCGACCGCACCTTGAGCTGGAAGGTATGGTTTAGATATAGGTGTAAATGAGTCGAGCTGCTCGTGAGCTACTCAAGATCGACTCGCTAAAAGCTTGAGTTGAACTAAGCTTAATTAATGAGCTCGAGCTTATATCAGGACTCTTTTAATGTATATTGGGGATAATAATTTTATATTTATATTCAAATTGTAAATTTATATCAAGTTACAAATTTATGTACACAAAATAACTAATTAATAATAAAAGCGGGTACATAAACCCAGCTCAAGCTATAGAAACAGAGCCTGAAACGAGACGACCTCAAGCTCTCTTAACTTAAACAATTCGGGCTCGAGTTTAGTTGACTCGTTTACGCCACTATTGCAAGTCCTTGGTTTACTTTGCTTGGGTTCGTAACTTTGTGGTTTTGAGTGTTGTTGCAGGACGTGAAGTGGCTGCAAACAATCACCACGATGCCAATCCTCGTGAAGGGTGTGATCACTGCTGAGGACAGTAAGCGCGACCAAATCCGTTTTTAAATCTCGTCTTCATTTGTTTTTCTTTTTCGCTTAACTAATGGTTAGAATGTTGATTTCCATAGCAAGGCTAGCTATTCAAGCTGGAGCAGCAGGTATTATCGTGTCCAATCACGGGGCCCGCCAACTGGATTATGTTCCCGCCACGATCATGGCTTTGGAAGAGGTCGTGAAAGCGGCACAAGGTCGTGTTCCGGTGTTCCTAGATGGTGGGGTCCGCCGTGGAACCGATGTTTTCAAAGCTTTGGCTCTTGGAGCTTCTGGCATATTTGTAAGTAAACATTTCTATTGCTTCTTGGGCGCTGCTCATCTTACCCATAACATAGAATAGGTTGAGATGTGTAACACTTTAAAACAAAATGTGTCAAGATGGGTAACTTGAAAATTATGTAAATAGAATGAGTTTAAATGGGTAAGAAGGGTCAATAACGTTTTTTGATGAGAAAATCACTAAAGATCACCAAAATGGATTTTACAATCCGTTTTAACTTAACTGAATTGATTTTTTTAAACATACCCATTTTGACCAAAATTGATTTTGCTTAAAACTCATCCCGACCCATTACCCATCTTGACTTGCACCCGTTTTAACCCAACCCAACCCAACTATCTTTCCAGGCATAGTGTGAATATCACCTCCTATGTTTTTTTCCCTAAAATAATCCATGTAACTTGATAAAATGTGATAGTTTTTTAAAAATGAGCGGCTTTTTATCAAGAAATGCGTTTTTAAAGTGACTACGTGACTCTAAATAGTCTACGAGACGTAGCAAATTGTGTTTGGATGTTTTATTTCGTTTCATGAAGTTGATATTGTGTAAAATTCAGATCGGCCGACCTGTAGTGTTTTCATTGGCTGCTGAAGGAGAAGCTGGAGTGAGAAAAGTACTCCAAATGTTACGTGATGAGTTTGAGCTAACCATGGCACTAAGCGGTTGCACATCACTTAGAGAGATTACTCGTGACCACATTGTGACCGAGTGGGATGCACCACGGGCTCGTCCTGGTCCTCGGTTATAGGCCAATACATGATATCGTTGTGACCGACTCGACTTTTACCGGCAAAATATAAGGGCTATTTTGTGTTATGGTTGCCAAACTCGTATTGTTTCCTTGCATAATGTTCGTTTTTAATGATAAGTTGCCTGGACGTATAATTCTTTGCCTTGCCTACATGTTAATTGTATCGGTAGCAAATTGAACAATTGGAGATATTTTAAGTAATCAATCTATTAAATATGACTATAAAACTATTATTTACATAATATTTTAAGTTTTTATATAAAAAATGGGTTTAATTATTTTCGGGCACAAGTTTTATTTAGTTAGGGTGAATGGTATACCCTTGGGTAAGGTAGCGGGTATAGTAGGGGTGAACTCGTTCGGGTACACCGCCGCCATCCATGCTAGGGGTGTTGATCGGGTTTCGGGTTATTCAGGTTTTTTGTAGTTGGAATCCTACCCGTTTACCGAACCAAATAAGATTCTGGTTATTCGGTTTCGGATTAATCGGTTTTTGGGTTATTTGGGTCGGGTTAATCGGTTTTTGGGTTTATAAGTACAATTTGAAATACATACTTTACAATATTATTTAGGGTTATTGGATTTTAATACTTCAAACTATTATCATTTGGCCGGCAATACTCTCAACTTTCATATTGTCTCTCAGCACTCTCAACTTTCAACTTGTTTTCCTCTGCCACTCCCGAACTAATTGAAAAGAGCTTATCTTTTAGTTTTGCATCAACTTAT
>WOUH02000007.1:851653-879187 GCA_009936405.2 Stevia rebaudiana
GTACTAGTGTCTTGATTTGTTTAATAGTTCGGTTACAATAAATAATGACCCTTAAATAAATTGTGTAATTGAAAGTTAATAAAGTTTTTACATAAAATTTCGGGGTATCACATGAATTGCCCAGTTGAAACACCGGTTCCGCCCA
Source organism: Stevia rebaudiana (assembly GCA_009936405.2). NCBI lineage: Eukaryota > Viridiplantae > Streptophyta > Magnoliopsida > Asterales > Asteraceae > Stevia > Stevia rebaudiana. The sequence goes on from WOUH02000007.1 coordinate 851,799, forward strand.
TTACACCCATTACACATGACCCAGACCCTAGCGCAGGTGCATGTCAGGTGCGTTGCACCCTCCTGGATTATACAATAATATATTCCTATATAAAATCTCACTTATAAACCAATGTGTAATAAACTTATTTTCAAAGTTTTAGTATATATGTAACACAATTTATAGTATTGATATCTTGTTCGTCTTATTTTCGTTTTGGATCCAGTTGATTTTTTATTTGTCTCGCATAGTAGAACACAATAATTAAGAATTTTAACCGAAAAGTTAACCATGCTTAACTAATTTTTCAAGTTTTAGGACCTTATAAGCCAGGGTTAGTTAACTAATATTTGTCCTGAAAACTTAGCCCAATGGTTTGAGCTTTCATCTTCCAACATAGAGGTTGGGGGTTCAAATCCGTATAGGGGCGGAAAGAACATTAATTAGGTGATGGATCGTCTCCAGATTTAACTAAGGTTTGATTCTGATGGCGGCAAAGGTTTACCCATTTCACGGGGTTCATGCACATCTGGTGTCGTCGTGGATTCTCACAGAGGTCGAATAGTCGACATTGCTTCAAGAAGTAGTCAAACCAACCGACTTGTTTCAGTTTAAACAAGTTTGTTTTCTTTTAACATTTTTTTTCTGAAAAATGAATAGCGGCCAACCAGCAACACAATGGCAAACAAACCAATCTTCCACTCAGCGAATCGCTGAAAGTGAGGCGACTACAACCCACCAATACAAAAGCATACCTACTTTGTGGAAAAACTCAGTGTCCTAGAGTTTTGTGCTCTGAGTGTAATTATAATCTAAGATCTTTCATTTAAAAATTACCCTGTATACCATTAGAAAAAATGCCTATTGTTTTCGTGTCTATACTTTATAACAAAATAAAAAAAAAAAAAACATTAGAAAGTATTTAAAAGTAAAATCACTTAAACTACGAAAAGAAAATTACAAAATACAATTAGTGTAACACGAGACATGATAGAATAGGACAACATATTATATTTCTGAATTACATTAGAGGATTGGTAGATTGGAAAATAACTTAATCTATATAATAATATCGTACATTAATCATTCACCCACCGGAAACATCCACATCATCAGAGAGTGATGGCTAGAAACGGAGTGCCGGTGATCGATATGCAAAGAGGTGACGGACTTGCTGAAGAAATAGTGAATGCGTGTGAGGAATGGGGCATTTTCAGAATCATCAACGATGGAGTTTCGCCGGAGCTCTTGACGGAGATGAAGGCGGTGGCGGCCGAACTCTTTGATCTGCCGGAGGAAACCAAGCGGCGGACGATTAGCTCCGACGGCGGCATGGGCTACCTCAGGTTCCACCCATCGAGTCCATACCTCGAGGGTTTTAGTATCGGTGAGGTTTCTTCTGCCGGCGATTTCTGTGATCGACTTGATGTCACGCCTCATCAAAGGTATCGAAAATTTCACAAGATTTGTTATTTATTATTTATAAAACTGATTCTTTTAGATAAAAAAGAAGAAAAGCTAGACCCTTTAATTCTAGAAGGATAAAACATTACGATGAACCTTCGATTATGAATTTCTGGTTCCCAATGAATAATGTCACGAAAATTAATTAATATTTCATGTATTTTTTTAACAAAAACGATTGTTAAAGTCTTAGTTAGTGTAGGTAGATAAGAAAACTTTACAATGACTACTCGATTATTACGAAATTGGTTCCAACACTAATAAGGGGTAGAAGCAAGAGAGGTTAAGAATATATGTTAGTAAATTTGTCATTTTTACATTTAAAAGCTGAGTTTTTCGGAAAAAAAATATAATTCGACGAGTAGTTATTGCAGGTTAGGGTGTAAACGACCGGAGCTGATTCTAAACTCGTCAGGGCTCGAGCTCACATGGTTTCAAGCTCTATTTATGAAACTCGATCTAGGCTTGTAACTAGTTTTTCAATCTAAGCTTGAGCATGAGTTATTTATTATTTAATATTAATTATTTGTTTGTTTATATTATTTTTTAAATATTTTATTAATATATCTTTTTAGTTATTTTTATAATAAATTTATAACTAGTAATAACTAGCAGGTTCACGTGCCGAGGCGTTGCGTCAGCAATCTTGCAATTTATACACAAACACGATCCTGACTTTAATTTAGAACGCATATAAAAGAAAGTGTCACACACGTTCTCACTATAATGTAGAACCCTATAACGGACCCCAATATGAACGAGACAAACTTACTCTGCCCACGAAGATATATTCCGTCGTAAAAGCGAGTGTGAAAAATCCCGAACGTAAACGTAGACGCAACAACAAACATAATAATAATATAGAAACTTAAAATAAAACATTAAAAACCGAAAAAGGAATTAACCCAAATATTGAAACGAAAAAAAAAAAAAAAACGACGAAACGATCGTCACTTCATCGTAAAAATCTTAAACGTACTCCGTCCCAAAAGTAAACGTCAGTTCGTCGTGAAAACCGAAGCTTACCATGTCATAAAATTAAGCATGCATCAAGAAACATGAATAGGAGAAGCACGTAGTCACGTCGTCATAAAACTCTAAGCATACCCTATCGTAAAGCAAGTGTAATAAAACCTGAATGTAAGCGAAGACGCAACTATAAACTTAATGTTAATAAGCGAAGAGAGACCTAAGCTAAAACATTAAAACCGGAAAAAAAAATAAAGTACAAAATAGTTCATAATATACTATTTATTAGGCTTTCATTTTATGTATCTATGTAATTATTATGTAAACATATACATAATGCATTATATAAAAATTACACATGGCAGATATGTTTCGGACTTTAGGCTCAAGCCTATCAATAACTAAAGCTCAAGCTTGAGCTCATTTATTTAACCAAGCTTCAATAAAAAGTTTGAGGCTCTTGCTTGAGTTCCTTTAAAGTTTGAAGGAGCTCAAGCAGAGTTCAAACTCGGTTCAATTCGAACTTTTAACAAGCTAATCCCGAGTAACTACACAAAGCTAGAGGAAAAACCTTATAATAAACGATTAAGAACATCTAGTTTCATCATTAAAAGGATCCACGTGTTAATCAGGTAATTAGATTGGTTTCACACAAATCACAGTTCGATTTTCTGTTTTTTTAGAGAGGTTATATACAAGTATATAAAAGTGCTTCGCGATCTTGCGGGATTTCTTGGCCAGAAGTTGATGGAAGGCTTTGGTTTGACCGGAGATCTGTTCGACGGTTGGAACTGTCAAATGAGATACAACAAATACCACTTCTCCCCGAAAAGCGTAGGATCGTGCGGCGTTTTCTTGCACTCTGACCCATCATTTCTGACCATTTTGCACGATGATGAAGATGTAAGTGGTTTGCAAGTGGTTGATAAATACACCGGCGAGCTTACTCCGGTTAACCCTGTTCCCAGGACAATAGTTGTCAACATGGGTGATATTGCTAAGGTAAAACATAACTTAAAGTCTTGTTTTTGTCAAATAAGATAATTACCAAATTGCTAATAAACTTATGATAGGATTAAGGATTTGAGGTGTTGGTTTGGTTTTAACTCATCATAAGTCAAAGTGTTGGTTATATTGAAATTGTAAAGTTAGATTCTACTAGTTTTTTGAGAGCCGGTTAATTGTATAAATTGAATTGGTTTGGTTAATTACTACTTAGCCACAATCTTTAGATTTACTAGTAGTTAAAAAGTTTCTACATCAACCACACAACAAAATTTTTGGAACATCAAACGTTCAAATCATAGCTTTGATATAGTGGTTACCAAGCTCCAGTTTGGTTATCTAATGATTCAGTTGAATATTTTTTCTCGTTTTAGGTGCTTTACGTACCTTCCCCGTTACCTTTCTAGGTGAAATTTGACCACATTTTCGTTTCTAGGTGTCCCGTCCAAGAATAAGTTGTCTCGATCGGATCGTAGTGTCATGTCAGCCACCTCCGTCATCTGAGATAGCGGAGCACCTAGAAATGAAAAGATGTTCAAATTTCACCTAGAAGCCAATTGGGGAAAGGTAAAGGCGTAAACCACCTAGAACGAAAAAAAATTATGATTCAGTTTCGCTTGAGTGGTTAGGTTATTTATGGTTTTGTTAATTTGATTTATTAAATGTATATAATGAAAAAAAAACCGTATGTGAAAGAAACAAACCGATAATCCGACATAGTAGGTAAATAATATGGGGAAAGTGAATATGAGGCTGTTAGACATATAACTTGTATGCGGAACGTACCTATAAAAACTACGTCGTTTTGATAAAAAACAAATTAATCTCCATCCATTTTTCTATTATCTATTTTGTTCGCTACCTCTTGTTCATTGTTTTCTGAATGAAACTCTCAGTTTTACCAAATATGCGTTGATAATTTTCTCACGTTCTACACACTTTATTAGAAGGTTCATTGAAATATAGTAGATCAACAAAAAGTAGGGTATATTCTAGATTGTAAGTTATGCCGTAATGAGTGGACATTCTAAATGAAAATGGAGTTTCATTAAAAGAATCGTAAATAATGTGAAAACTTTATTGTTTTTTTTTTTTTTTTTAATTGTTTTTTTTTTTTTTGAATTAATGGAATTGGAGATTTGATAAACTTCAATTTACGAGAAAGATGAACAAGAAGTATTATTTGATGAAAAACTGGACTTGGGTGAAGAGATACCGAAATAAAGTTAACTAATTATTTTTATTAAAACGGCGTAATTTTGATAGGTTTCGTATATAAGTTATAACAGTCTCATGTTTATTTTTACCAAAAAAATATATATTTTTTATAATATTACATTCTTTTCAAATATGAATAGCTTGCTTGTTAGAGACTTATGCCTCTTAGGAAGTTGATCATGAGTTCAATCTCTAGCAAGATGTATTTTTAGTGTAATTTAGGACTGTAATTAATGGCTCTGTATTTTCAATCTCTAGCAAGGTTCTTTCTCGTTATATTCATTTATTTTATAATTTCATTAATCGGTTATTCTGTTATTAAAAATTATAAAGTAGGAGTCGTGTAAACTAATGTGATGCAGGCATGGAGTAATGGAAGGTTTTGCAACGTGAAGCATCAAGTTTGGTGTTTAGAACCGAAAACACGTTACTCTACGGTTTTATTCGTGTTAGGACCGAATGACAAGAAAGTGGAAGCTCCACCAGAAGTTGTGGACTCTAAACACCCTCGTCTTTATGTTCCAATTGATATCAAGGAGTATAGGATCGCCAGAAGTGCTAAGTTGTTACACACCGGTGAGACCCTCGAGCTATTTAGACATGAATAACAAACAGCATTAACAATGTTTATTGTGATGAATTGAAGATCATTTGTGGCTGCTGGTTTGTTGTGTTTTTGTGTGTGATTTAATGGTTAGACGTTTGATAAAAGTTGGGAGGACTCGTTGTTTGTACTTGTTAAGTATTAAACAAATAATGTTTACACAAAGAAGAGTATTTATTAGGTGTTTAAGCAAATAATTCAGATACTTGTTCCTTTTTACAAAATAATGGGTTCATAATTCTTGATCTTATGGTTGGTCTAATGTTTTTAAGAAAACTAGCAAGTATGAAACTTGTGTGATGCTATGGAAAACACAGACACCGATAATCAAATATATAACATTAGACTTGACAAAGTAGACTCATGAAAGTAATCAAATATATAACATTAGACTTGACAAAGTTGACTCATTTTCATAATTTTTTGGGTTGTTTCGGATCTTGAATATGAAGTTTATGAGTTGATTTAGGTTAAGTTTTATTTCTTTAATGATGGGTAAATAAAAAAAGATTAACACGTCAAGATGGAGACCGAAAAAAGAATGAAACATAGTAGAAACATGAAAGTTGTAACCTCCTAAATACAAATCCGTCGATTATCCAGTTTTCTTCATAAATATTGATTCTTCACCTTGGTCTCTCCATAGACGTTGACTAATAGCCAAAGCATGCAGATTCGTCGCTCCACCTCCAACGTACATTAAATCAGACAGTACTCTCTTTCTCTCTCTCAATAACCATAGACCCCTTCGAATTCAATTTGATTTCTCTTTTCTTTCTTTCAATTTCATTGATTTATCGATTTAGGATATCAAAATTGAAATATTTAATTAGGTTATTCCATTGATCTAAAGATTTTAAATAAGTTTTTGTATAATTTATGATTTAGGTTTTGAAATATTTTGATAGAATTCTAAATAATTGAAGCCAGTATTAATGTTGATTATAGAAAGAGCTATAGAAGATGTCTTAATTGATTTGGTTAAACAAGATCATGTAGATTATAGAAATGTTATTTTGCTTAAAAAAATTTAATGATTTAATCATTTTGAATATGTTAATTTTCTTTGATTTTTTTATTCCTCATAAGTCTTGGCATTGTTTTAAATCGTTCAAACACGCCATTTGCGAGATGTTTGATGATGATTTGGGTAAAAACGTAGTACGAATAATATTCATATCAGGTTGGGTTGGGTTGGAGAACCCCAAACAGTCAACCGTGCAATTAGAATCCAAAGCCCCAAGATCTCAATGTTGGGTTAGGGAACCCCCAAAACACTATCAATCATGTCATTAAGTCCGAGTGAGTATGGGGTTGGACTAGGTACCCCTAAAACACTATCGTTTTGTAATGATCATATTCTTAAATCGACTCGAACTTACCTGAACCCATACTGACCCGAACAAAACCCATCCGCGAAAACACTCATTCGTTTTGCCAGGTCTATTTCACGTTAAGTATAAACTTGAATAAAAAAATATAGCAATATGATAATCAAATTAAAGAAAATAAAATCTTCATTTTTATAGTGTTATTTTCATTAATAATATTAACGTATTTAAACGATGACCGATTAAAAATCATGTGGATAAGTTGGTTCAAAGAACCCTTTGTTTAAAACCAGTAGTTTTATGACATATTTACCGCTTAAAACTCCAATAAATTTATGTTAAAATTTATGTCCACCTCAAATCTATATTATTATAATAATTAAATATTTTTAAGTGTCACATGTCATCATTCTATAATTTTTTAATAACTAGTGGTGTTACCCGCGTTACGCGGCGGAGACCCTTCATGGCAAGTTGTACCACAAGTCAATGTAAAACCGCAAACCCACACATTACGAACGTAAAACAGTACAAAATTATGTTCGGTCCACACGTTGTTCTGTAGGTATTACCAGTTATAACTTAAATTTGTGTTAAGTAAAGTTATCTAAGTGGTTCGTAAAGGATTATCGTTTATAACTTTAAAAGTATTTTTATAATATAAAATTTGTTTAGAAGTAATATTTTCAACAACTAAATAATAGTTTGATGGATATTAGAAAGATTATTGAGATTCACAATTATGATACAAATTATTATTTTGTCCATGATTTGATTCGGAAAAAAAAATACACATAAAAAAAATACAAAAATTAAACGGTTCAAAAGGTGTTGGGGGTGCATGCCAATTGCCTAATAGTTGTATTTCATTTTTCTAAAATAGAGATTATAATAAAAAAAAATCAAAAAAGCATGATGGCACTCCATGTTTTTTATTCAATTCACATACTTACGCCTCGCTTTTCGTCTCTTCCAATCACCCAACGACCACCGGCCACAGCCACCGTCATCGTTACTACCACCATCACCATAGCCAACACGTGTCAGTGATAACTGTTAACAGCCTCATAAATATGATTTACATGTCGGAAAACCAGATCGGGAACTCCCGAATGTCACAAAACTTCACTTTTGTAATTGTATGTATATTAATGACGCCGATTGTAACTATCCTGAAATTGATTTCCGGTCGTTGAGTGAAAATAGGATATAGATCTTAGCCGTAGAATTTGAGCAGTTAGGGCGGTTGACCGGTGGTTGTCGGTGGTTTGACAATCTCTCTCTTAATTCATGCGGTTAAATCATAATCTAAAGTACCCACTACCCATGTCGTGATAACCACTTTGCTTCCACTATGCTGCCTTCTTCAAAGAATCAAACCGGAAAATCTCATATTTCCTCCATCTATTTCATCGCTCCCCTGATGGTCATCACAACTTCCGCCTAGCACCATGGCAGAGAATCAAGGCGATGGAGGTTAATCAGGAATTATTTTGGTTAAAGAGGTAAGTTTAATGATTATCTCAATTATCTTGATAAACATTTTTCTCTTACAAATTTTCTTCCTTTATCATCGGAGGTGCATTAGCATCCAATGCATACGAGTTTGAAGTGAAAAACCAAGTAAGCAACCAAGGAAACACTCATCGCAGTACCATCGAGCGGATGTTTCATCGAGGATGATTTTGAATCTTACTTCTGAGTCAGAACTGAATCAACGATGGAAGGCATGAGAAGCAAAATTATCAAAAAAATTATAGTATGTCCGTCGTTAACTGTCTGACAGCCCAACTGTGGCCCGCCAAAACCAGTTGGCTCAAAAGATCATGACTTCAAAGTGTTCAACTAGACCGATAATTTCTCTCTACCTTCTTCTACGTAACATGATACACGGGATAAACTTGAATTTCCAGGTAAGTCTAGATCATAAGGAATAGGTCTAATACATCTAAGGATATTTAATGGTCCACAGTAACCAAAAAAATTAGAACGCCGACGGACACAAAGGGTCTTCTAGACGTAAGGATACAACTTAAGAAAAGCTCATGTAATGTCAAAACTACGATTAGAACGCCTTTTATTAACGGTATGCTTCGTACTATTGCATGCTCATTCGAATGAAGTTATCAATTAACCCTACCATGTCGCTTTTAGATGTGTTTAAGATCAGCCTTTTACCTGACAATGATAAGATTATGAACTATGGGACGCAAAACATACGATAAGTAGATGCGGAACATAAGTAACCAAATAAAGATGTATTGGTTGTAAGATAATTCCTACAAGTGATGCTTTACAAGAGGACTTTAAATATTGTTTGTTTTGTGTGATCTTATCAGTTGGTTTAATGAGCCATCCTTTCCTATTTATACTAGTATCATGAACAAGATTATTCATGATATAGAATTATCTATGTTAATCCATAAAGGGATCTAGAGATTTTCATACATATATCCATTCTAAAAACATTTCTAAGTAGATATCTAGACTACTCAAAGTTTCCATGGTGTATCCACACATTTCTCGAATTGGATTTGCGTAGTGTTGTCCATTCATAATTAATACCAACATACAAAAATAAACTCAAACAATTAGAAATGGTCCAAATAGTCCATACCTAATGTAACATAACTAAACAACTAAATTGCATAAATTATTACTTGAAATGAACGTCTAGTTTGTGTTGCGTGCGTATAATTTATATGTGTTCGAGGTAAAAGTAAAATTGCGCTAATGTTAATGTTATTTTAATTATCTTTTTAAAAATAATGTTAAAAGCGTTGAGTTGGTCACTACAATAGACGGTTAATAAGACGTCATGAGCCGATGATCTCATTAATTGGAAGCATCCCCTCTATTCATGCGGGGTAAAAGGTAAGACTGTCTATATCTTATCATTCTCATACTCTACCTTAGGTGGAATATACTAAGTACTTGAAATGACATGTAACAATACCCTTCTCATGAATTAATAAACTACTAATCTGAATAATTTGATACTTAAAATGGCCCCAAACAGTGATTTAAATAAACTATCGCTTTGTTTCTCAAAGTTACAGCTTAAATAAGTTGATTAGTCAAGAAATTATACAAACCGACTCTCGTTGATAAACAAAGATCGATGATTTAATCCAACCATGTATATACCCAAATTAGTTTTATCGTTAGACCACATCATCTAATTATAAAATGTTTTAAAATTTAATAATAATTCATAAAAGGTTTGATCATGTACGTAACAGATCACACCGATCAAGCGAACCACACTATAGTGTCTAAAAAACACCTTTTTTTTTACCGCGTTTTCACGTACCACGTATGTTGTCTGAACCGTGCCCACCAGACAGCGGTGAAACAGACGCCCCCTGATGCGCGGGAACCCCGTGGAATAAGTAAACCCTTGCCCCCCATCGGAACCAAACCCAAGTTAAATCCCAAGCTGGCCCTTCACCTGGTGTCCATTTAAAACTTGCCCCTACTGAGATTTGAACCATAACCTTCATATTGAAAGTATAAACTTTAAAATATTCTATGTGCTTTTATGCATTGACACTCATTGATTATGGTGCACATTAGCTTTTAAAGCATGTTTATCTAACCTAAATTCAAATGAGATTAATGTATGAATTCAAAGGCCTCATTTACAAAGCATTTTAGCAAAATTTTGAGGCACGATCATCTACCCTACTTCTAAAACGTTCTAATACATGTCTGAATCTAGACCATACAATGCGCAAAAGTTCTACCTGTCGAATTATAATCGGTATGGTGGCTCACACCCTTGATAAGATTTTGATATCATGTGGGGCCCACTTCTCGATAACCTACTACACGAGACCGTATAATCAGGTGGAACATACAGCATGTTATTGTCAGTGTAATCAATGGTGCTAAACGAGTCACGAGTACTTTCTGTAGTAAAAGATGCATCATCTGAGCTTGTAAAGATCGACCAATCGTCTGAAAAGTCAACCCATGATGGTGTTTGATAATCTTTCGTTGGTTGACCCGAGGTTGACTTACGAGCTCTAGAAGCTTTCGATTTTCCTATACAACTTCTCACCTGTCGTGGAGATGATCTATCATAACAAATTTAAAAAACACATCAAACTTTTTTTTTTTGTAACCGAGAGAAACCAATATATACCCTGCTAACTAACAGAATCATCAGACATTTCAATCCAGTAAGAAACAAGAACAATATTTTGTTAACTAGATTAGTGTGATTACCTCATGTAGAATAATATGTACGCGCCTTGTGACATAACTTGGCTCAACGGAACGCATTGAACTTGTGTGTCGTCTATCCTGAACCAATTACCTTGAAGATCTTTGACATATGAAATATAATGACCAGAAAAAGATGCATTCATTGTGTCTAGATGCACCACAACACCATAAAGCATGTATAATGGAGGAACATCATCTGTTCCAGTCATATAGGGGATCATATCCAACATGTCGGGAAACGTTATACATTTATTTATCTTCCCGTAACTTCCCTCCTGAAACATAAGATAATAATTACTAAAAGACGCATTGTGTTTCTTTACAGGACACGAAAACATGACATAAATCTAACACAAAATTTGTTGGTTTTGGTTTCGTCTAATCGGGTTTGGGTCAAACACGTGAACATGTTTGGCTAAACCGGTCCTCAGGTCGTGTTCGATGGGTTCACGGGTTGACCAGTCGGTTTCTTTTAAATATTTTGAAAATTATATTTTCGGTCATGAGTCATGACTTACAATGATCGGATATTTTATGAGTTAAATTAATATATTATAAAACTAATTACAAGAATGGTCCCTGTGGTTTACATGGATTTCAGTTGTCGCCCCTAAGATTGAAAAAATACAAGTTTGGTCCAATAGTGTGCACATTTGAAACACTTTTGCTACAATTGTTTGCAAATTTGTAGCACTTTTGGTCCCTATTCATAAACAAAAAAATTAACCCCTAAGGACCAAAAGTGTTATAAACTTGCAATTATCAGACGAAACCTGTAATTTTTCAATCCTAGGGACCAAAATTGAAATTCATGCAAAACACATGGACTGTCCATGTAATTAATTCTATTTTATACACATTTTTATTTTTTGTTATAAACTTGTAATTTTATAGTATTAACATGCAAAAAAAGTAAAGAAAAAATTTCGGTTAAACAAGTCGTCAATGTGTCAACCCCCGAACACACGTGCAATGTTTAGAATTTGGATTTGTGTCATGTTTTCAGGTTCGACCCACCAACCCACGAAAATTACCCTTATAACACCCTTGTTTGTTTATATGATATATTTAGATCCATGTTTCAAAACCGATTATTTTTGCGACATGAAGTCACAAGAATTAGCTATTGACCAAAACGGTTTTTAACTACCTGAAATCTCTTCAAAACAATTGTCAAAATATTTGGAGCCTCTTGTACAGCTAACTGCTTTTGTGCTCGAACATAAGTCGCACACCTTTAAGAAAAAATCAAACATATTACAAAACCGCAACTAATCAAATTCGTGTACCATAGAGGTAATTAACAAACCTTCCACATCTATACATATTCTCTCCATCCAAATCTTCCGGGCTTGTAAACTGAGTCAATGCATCTTCTAATGACTCAACCCAACCGAATATCTCGAGTGTGAGATCCATAATGTTTTCATATCTATCCGACTCACGGTTGCATCGCAAGCACTTAACCTGGTTTTCAACAAGAATTATATATATGGTAAAATGTTTTTTGAGTAAACTGCAGTTTTGGTCCCTGAGGTTTGCAAGGTTTAACAATTTCGTCCACCTTTAGCAGTTTTCGTCCCTGACATTTCAAGTCTTAACAGTTGAGTTTCGTCCCAGTTTTCGTCCCTGACATTTCAGGTCTTAACAGTTGTCGTCCCTAAACCCTTAACAAAAAAAATGTCAAGACTGAAACCTTAGGGATGAAAACTGTTAAGATTTGAAATGTTAGGGACAAAAACTGTTAAGACTTGAAATGTCATGGACAAATACTGTTAAGGGTGAACTGCACCTGTTAAACCTTGCAAACCTCATGGACGAAAATTACATCTTACTCATGTTTTTTTAATATAAAAATGAAAAAAATTCTCAAAAAGAAAATGCTTGATTGCTTTGAAGTATCCACCTTTGATCGAAGTTTCCCGCCAAACGTATGTTGAATAAAGGTTGTTTCTTGCAGTTTGGAATCAACGGTTTCCCCACCAAAACCCTCGAGACATATAGATTGCATTGATGTAACTAAAAGCCTAAATTAATAAAAATACCAATTCAACACAAAAAAAATTAAAAAAAAAGGAATTTAAGAGTTCATGAAGAACGAACCTTAAAAACTCGTGTGCGTCTTCTTGACTTCCATCGCCCATTTTATTATTAACAACCCGCATATTTGAGAGAATTCTACTGAGTGAAAGTGGTTCTCCATTATCGCGTAACAGTAACACGTGATGTTCAAGTTCACATATAAGACACCAACTTCTTGCATCACCTAATTAACATTCAATAATAATGACGGTTATAAATGTTATTGTGAACAAATAAATAAACACTTTATCTAAAATATACGTAACCATAATGGCCATTATTGGTAGCCCACAAATGTTAATTCACAAGTGGAAAAAGATGAGATGATTTACAAGATTTAGAATGTGATCTGCAGAGTAAATAGATGGTCAAAGGTTTAGTAGAGGTCAAACATTGCAGAACCGCATTCGCGTAACAGCTGCAAAACAAATGCCAATTTTAAAATTAGTTTATTAAATTTCATACTTTTTTTTTCTTTTTTTTACACACACAAAGTATGCAAAGTACCTGTTTCCACAATTTAATAGCCCCCTTGGTGAAAGATTAAAAGCTTCATACCGGAACAACTTCACAAAATCTTCATACGGAAATAGCATCTGACATTGTAAATAGTTGAAACAATTCATCAAGTCAAAAGTATTGATACATTTCATGTGTGCTATACAAACACACACATATATAAATAGTGGCACATTTGATACATAACTAGTTTTAAGTAGAGAACTGCGTAAGTATTATATCATTGTAACCGACTTATATACAACAATTAAAGCAATAGGTTGCAGTTCTCAACGTAAAATTGATTTCGTATTAAGAAACAATCTATATGCAATCATATATGTTGTGTTAATAATAGCTTACTTTTGTTTTCTTATGTTTGTCGTTATTAACTTCTAATCGTTCCACATTGTCATGCTTTGATGATCGCTTTAAACCAATCATCTTCATAAATCCTTTATTAACACCACCATTGACTTCACGAGTAGGGTTCACATCACACACTCTAGAATCCTCTGCATCACATTGTAACAAATATTTTTACTTCTACTATTAAACATCAACTTTGGTGTAAATATTGACGAATTTTCTTTCATAAATATCACATCTAATGAATTTCTACCATTTTGAGAGCGATTTTCCAAGTCAACAAAGCCAGAATAACTACCAAGAACATCAACATTACTTTCTTCTTTCAGAGGACTCCGTTTTGGCTACAAATGTAATTTAAATAAATTCCCTAAAAATTGAGAGAAAAAACACATTATTATATGGAAGCTTAACAAATTAGAACCTTATATCTGCTAAATGTTCCCTTTGATGGAATTTTATCATATGAGGTGGAACATGTCTCTTCAGATGGATCAAGAATCACATTCTCATCTGAAGAATCTTTCTCGTGAAAGTGATTGAAATTTGATTCGGGAAACTGATAATCCAATGGTTCATTGGATAAAAATTGTTCATCAACAAATTCTTCATTTGAAGAAGAATTTGAAGATGCATAACTATTGTTGAACTCCATTTGTTGGCACTCTTGTTTGTGAACTTGCCTCCAATGGATTATTTGACACTTTCCAGAACTGCATGCATTTTAAAATTCAACATAACTTGTTTACAACAAGAACACAAAATTAAAAAAATGGTATAATACTCTTTTTGTTAAATATTTTACACATTTTTGTTATTGGGGTTTTCTTTTACTACAATCTTTCTCAACTTTTGTTAAATGTTCCCTCTAAAGCGTTTGATCCCAAAAGCCTATGCATAATTCACAACGCATTACACGCGCCTCATGGAATTGCATTGCATCAACTGCAACGAAGCGATCTCAACATCACATTACGCGCTCCAGACGCGCGCATTTCAAAACCAAGATCCGATCCTTATTCTTTTGCTAACTTAAAGCTGCAAGTAAACCTTGTAAAGATAATTTTAAATTTTTTAAAAATAAATGTACCAATAACGGGCCAATTTGCAACGCGAACAACGGGTTTTAGCGGGCCCAAAACATCGTGCGCATTGATGTAACGCGTTATTCAACTTCAATACAGGTTGTACAAGAGGGATAACAGAAGCAGTTGCAACAGCAGCAGCAGCCATAGTTTCTGCTCTAAAAGCTTCTTCAGCAGCAACACGAGCAAGCTCGCTTATTTTTATTTTCTTTTTTGAAAATTCACTCCATTTTCCTAATAAAATGTAAGCAACAAGAGGAAGTACAACCAACACCAAAAACAAGAACGGTAAATCGGTTTCCCTTGGTTGGAGCATGTCCCCACCAGTATACTCATGTCCAATTTTCACGCGATATAATTACGATCCACTAGCGATAACGTTCAAATAATATTATCATCTTGCTAATTGATACACCAACAATCGTTTTCTTCAAAACATAATCGGTAAATAATAAAGGAGTCTTTGATATGTAACCTGTGGAAAACAACATTACTCAATTACAACATAATAGATGATAACATTTCCTTACTACAAACATGAGGTGGCATATTGGCAATTTTGACCCATTTAATTATGAATGGGTCGATATGGGTTGATCTAAAACGGGTCAATTAAAAATGTCGCTAAAATGGGAACTTGTCGAACGTAAACTATTTTTAAATTAGTTACATACAACTTCCTAAGTTTTCTTTATCAAAGATTTAGATTATTATTGTTACGGTATTGTTTATGTAATCATGATTAACATGCTAGTTACTTTAAAAATACATGAAACATAATGAAACATGACATCAAAAGTTTCTATTTGCATCAAAACATATACTTCCACAATTTTGGGATTATGGTTTTCTTTTGATGATTTCATAATGTCAAGTAAAGTGTCACACCTGGTAAAAAACTAATAAGTAATAACATCAATATCACAATTCCTCAAAATAGTGAAACTCTAGATTCCTCAAAATTTGTTGATTTTCAACATGATACTCATAAAAAGACTTTAAATTTATTCATAGGTCAACATGATTTTTGCTTACTAAAGGTCAACAAACTATTTCTTGTGGTGTACAGTTCTTAGAAATTTATTTGGGCAGAAACTGGCCTATATCTTGATCTAAAAAGAGTTCACTAATACTTAAATATATTTAATTCATAATAAATCCAATGATCACGGAAATTAATTCCCAAAAAAAGGGGGGAAATCCCACATTTTTATAGAAATTAAATCCCTTGAAAAGGGAAAAAAAAACCTCATGTTTAATTCTTAGAAAAGGGGGAAATTCCTCATCTTTATAGAAATTAAATACCAATAAAATGGTAATCTTTGTTTTTCACAAATTGCTTTCAGAAAAAAAAAAACAAAAACAAAAACAACAACAACAACAACAACGGATATAGAAATGTCACCCAAAATTTTTTTTTTTTTTCAAAACCCAAAATCAGAAACAAATATTTCAAGATCATACCAATGATTTTGAAATTAGTTAAACAAGTATGAATCCTCATTATCTTTCTAAACAGTGGCATTAATCACGAAACACTATAAAACTAAAATTACTTAACATAGTAATCAATTTCCCAACAAATCCATCGCCAACAATGAAGAAATCAAACAAAAAATCACAAGATTCGAATATAAAATGAGAAACGAGTTACGAAGAACCCTATACCTAAATTGTTGATGAAGAAAAAATCTGATGTAACAAGCCCTTGCTGTTGCTCCAGTAAAAATCCACAGAAAATTGAAAAAAAGATTCCTTTAGCGTCAAGAAGTCCTGTTTACACACACAGTCACTCTCTCTCTTGGTGTGTGTGTGTGTATATATATATGTTTATATAACTCTCTCTACTGTTTACGTGAATACGTACAAATGTTGTTGATTACCTTCATACACAGTTCACGCGCTTTTTACCACTTTGAGATTCGTGACGTTTTATATTATACGAAAACCGCTGTCCCAACAGTTTTGTGGGGTGTAACAAAAACAATAATTTGTGTATCATTTTGTTGTAATTAACAGTAACATCGTTAACAAGTTAACATGCTCATAAAATTTGATTAATCTTTTTTTTTTTTTGAACAGCAAAATAATTTTTTATTCATCGGGGCTAGCAAGACACCATAATCCGGCACCGAAAAAAGATACACCCAAAATTTTATTAGCATGTTAATATTATACGTTTGTAAAAAATAATATGTATTTTCATATTGTGTTTGTGTTGTGTTTTGGATTCTGATTGATGGAAAAAAGGTACTAAAATGATATAAAAGTCATTTCAATGAAAGCTCTAATTTTCATGAATTTTCATAGTTTGGCATTGAAAAGTTATATTTTTTTTATGATTTGACATTATTCAACAACTAAAGATGTATAAACGATGTGTAATATTTCTTTTTCTTTTACCAATAATTTAACCTCTAAAATCATTTAGAGTATAAGATTACATTTAAAGAAAGGTAAGCAACAGTTAAAACAAAATAATTTATTCCTTGTTTTTTGTTTTTGAGAAATAAAAAGTTAAAAATAGTAAAGGATTAATAAAGGGTTTGACCAATTTTGACCACATGGAGGTGGAGGGAACATGTGATCTGCCCTAGGCAAAGTGGCATCATGGCAACAAGGGTATGTCTTTATTCCAGTATTACTGTTTTCCCTTGTTTTATACCCTTTTATTTTAGAAAATGATATCGTTTTTAATAGATTAAACTAGTTATTGTTGGCTTACTTTGTTTATACCAGTGTTTTAAAAATCGGCCTAGGCGGCACCTAGGCGCTAGGTGGCCTCCAGGAGCCTCGATTTTGGCCTAGGCGGCTGTCTAGGCGCTAGGCGGACCTAGGCGGGTCTAGGCGGACTTAGGCGGGCGCTAGGCGGACCTAGACGGCCAGAAATCGGTCAAAATCCCAAAAAAATAGTCAAAATTAGTTAAAAAAGTCAAATTTGGTCATATTTTGGTTGAAGTTGATCAAATTTTGGGTAAAATCAATTAAAATTGGCTAAAATCTATCAAAATTGGTCAAAATCTTCTAAGTATTTATAAAAATATAACTATTTTTATATATTTTATATAAATTTTGTATATATATATTAATATCTATATATAATTTTAAAAAATTACATATAAAATTACAATCCGCCTAGTTCCGATTAATCCCGATTAATCCTTAGACGGTACCTCACCGCCTAGGTAGCGTCTAGCGCCTTCTCCAACCTTGGTGAATGGTACTTGATTTCTTTATAGGAGATGCAATTAGATTTTAAAATAATTTTAGTTTCGTACAAAGAGTAAATGTGTGGTGTCCTGGTGCAGTGGTGCCCATGTGGAGTTCGTTACCACATAAATGATAATGCATGGAATCCTTTTTCACACTAGTGAAAGTTCATTTTAAGAATTTGAATAGTAAATGTTCATTGTGGAAAAATTGATTTTCCGTATGTTTGTTTGGAGAATTTTCTCCTTTTTAAAAGCACATTGAATAGCTAATTTTAAGGCTAATAATGACAAAATTCAATATAATATCTAAGACCTTTACAAACCGTAACAACTTACCAGTTGAATATTAAGAGCTTTTTGTAATTGTTCCACGACCCGTCTCATTGTTGGACGTTCTTCTCCATTCCTCAAACATTGAAAGGCAATACTCGCAAATGTTAGTAACGAAGCCGTGTTTATCTGTTTGTGCAAATAGGAAGGAATGATCTGATCAAATGTTTTCCTGCTGTAATGTTTTTGGACCAAAATAGAAAAGGCCACCGACTCATTCTTGAATCTAACATGTGCGAGCCTTCCACACAGAACTTCCACACAATACGACCCCAAAAGAGTATACGTCAGATTTATGGGTGAGATAACCGTTAAGACAGTAGTCTGGATCAATATATCCAGGTGTCCCACAAGGGTTAGTGATAACAAAGGTAGACTGCATATTAATAGGGCCACCTCTTGACAACCCAAAATCTGAAATTTTAGGTTTCCAGTTCTCATCTAAAAGGATATTTGCACTTTTAACATCTCGATGGAAAAATCTCTGATGAGGTTCGACTTCAGAGTGAAGGTAGTTTAAACCACATGCAACATCTAGGTATATTTGAAGTCTTTGGATCCATGTTAGTTCTTCGCTATCTATATGCCTATCAAGACTCATGTTGCTTTCGTACTTATATACAAGTATCTTCTCGCCATCTTGGTCACAAAATCCGAGAAGAGAGACAATGTTTTCATGTTTAAATTTTGAAAGCAAAGCAATCTCTGTCTTAAATTCGTGATCTCCTTGCCCCTGACCACTATCCAACCGTTTTACTGCGATGAGGCCATATTTTTCAGACTTGCCTTTGTACACCCACCCATATCCACCTCTTGCGATGAAATTCTCATCAGAAAATTTATTAGTTGCCGATGATAACTCTTGAAGAGGAATTTGCAAGTGCTTCACGTCTTCAATGGAAGGTGTGATATTTGATTTTAGCATCGGTAAAATCTGGTAACATATGGTAAAATCTGGTAAATAAACGAGAAACATTCAATTAAAGATCTTAAACATGATATAAAGTAGCCCCTCAACCGGATCCATTGCAGTCGCTCGACACTCGATCGATGAATAACTTGAAAAATGATAAAATATGTATCATTATGTAGATGCATGCAAGCTTAGATATAGAAGCAAGCTTCTCTTTTGGTGGTTGAATTTTTTGATTTCTAGGTGGTTTAGGAAAATCATATTGTACATATCAGCCTATTTGATTTAGATAAAAAAGTGAACAAGTTAATGATTTTGGTAGTGTAAGTGAACATGAAGTTTTTGTAGGTTTATGTTATAGGAAAGGGAAATGGTGATGGAAAAGAAAAGCACATGGAGAAAGGGTTGGGTGTGAGTGGATGGTGGTGAAAGGTCAAGTGAAGGAAGAGAGAGATAGAGACGGGAATAAATTTTGAGTAATATTGGTAACCACGGGGATGAAAAATGCTATAATACATGGGGTAGTTATTTTGACACCTTTTTTAACAAATTTCTGAATTATGCTAGATTTTAGACGGGGATGAAAATCGCAATTCTTTTTCATTTTAGACGAAACCTGATAAAACTGCAAATCTTAGATAAGCAATTTACTCTTGAATATAATCCAATCATATAATAATTATATTATATGTTAAATGTATAACCATTAGAATAGATTTGCCACCATTACAATGAAGAGCAGTTTAGCGGACAATAAGGTACAACCCCTTAGAATCGCGAAACACATCCTATTAAAAACAAAACTTTGGGTCATAGGGGCAAAAGTTAGAATAGTCTTGAGCAGAGCCGTCCCCGATAATTTTAAAAATTTCAACGGCTTTGAGAGAAAAAAGAATTGGCCCCAAAAAACAAACTCAATAATTCATTGTCTTAGGGTTAGGATCAAATATGAAGGATCCTTAGGGCCTGTTTGTTTGGGCTGACCGACGGCTGACCCGAGCGGTCAGCTTGTTTGATTCGGCAGAAGCTTTGCTGCCCGAGTCATATGCGTCTGACCGATTGACTGACCCGGACCGTGATTTTGCAAGCGCTGACCGGCGCTGACTGGTGCTGGAACTCTAGAATCACTAAAATTTCGACCCAATTTCATCAATTTCAAACCCTAGGTTCGAATCTCATCTTCAAAAACACAACAATGGTGATAAGAAACTATGAAGGAAGCTTACCTGGAAGATTTTGTACCTTAAGACGCGACGAGGAGCAATAGATCGAACTAGAGTCACGATTTCGTCTTCCTTCTTCCTCCTAGCAGTCGACGCAAGCTTCCCCGCTTTTCTTTTCTGCTTCTCTGTCGACCACATATCCCAAACGCATATATCTTTTTTTTTTTTTTACAATTTTACAAATTACACCCTTGAACTTGAGGAGATTTTGTAAATTGCTTCCTTATAAACATTGTTTAAAAAATGTTTATTAAATACAAAACACAATTTATGGTTATTTTTATCTTTCAGAAGAGTCAATCAGATACAGAATCAAACAGCCAAGTTTTAGTCAGATGCTGCTGACTCAGTCAGAACTTCTAACTGGGTCAGTTTCTGACTCAGTCAGATCATACCCAGTCAGCCGAAGCAAACAGCCCCTAAGTCTTTTTCTTTTAGTTGGGTCAATTGGTGTAAATTTGTTATTATGTAATTTCTTTTTCCTTGTATATTCTTTTCTTTGCCCGGTTTTCAGGTTTAGGTTTTTTCTATAGAAGTTGATTTAAAAAAATATATATTTTGAATTTGTAGCTAAACGTGAAAAATATACCGAACAATGTTTTAAATCATGTATAAAAGAATGGGTTGATCATACAATTGAGAATGCGTTGAAAAATTTGTATCTTTGGTGTTGCAATAATAAGCCCGAAAACGACCATCTATGATCTATGGTTGATGTGGTCCATGACCTATTGACCTGAACATACTGGAAATGATGCAAGAAACCAGTGTTGACTTTTCAAATCCCAAGTCAAACATTTTTTTGGAATCATCTACTTTTAATTGCTCATCAAATGTCCCATCTCTGGAATTGATCTTAGTAGTGGTAGTAATTCGGTTATCTATCCTTGTTAATGCACCAAACTTTTTTTGCAGCGAGTTGAAACACTAAAATGTTTAAGGAATATTAAGCGTATTATAGGGAAGTCCTTTACGTTTTTAGAAAATTCACTTGAGGTCCTTTATTGTTTAAAAGGATGAAACTGCGATCATGTGCGGATCATGTGTCTTGCACGTGACTTGACTTAACCAAAACTGAATAACCTAGAAATGATCTTCAACAAAATTCTAAATGATACAAAACAAAACTTCTATTATTCTATAGATATATGATGTTTCTCGCATTTTCATGTAACGTAAATGACCAATTCTTTAATTTTGTCCAATAACTACTAAAATTCGATAAACCTGAAAGCTCTTTAAGATCTTTAGAAAGTTGACTACTAACACCCATAATGAGTTAATAGCCATTTTCCCCATGTGGTTTAATTAATTTTGCTACTCTCATTAAAAAAAGTTTTTTTTTTCTCATCTACATTAAAAAAGTATCAAACTGTTGCCATTACATACGAGATTACTATAACACAGATAAAGTGGAAGACTTCCAACGTAGATTTATTTACTATAATGATATTGGCATCTAAAATTGGATAAAGATTTATACTATGTGTAAAAGCTAATTAATAAAAACCTTGTAAACGATTATTTGATCCAAGTGTAACAATCATGAAAGCTGATGTGAGCCCTTTTCCTGGCAGTTGTTAGTATTTTAAAAAATTAAAAAAAAAAATTTAAGTATAAAATGAGTTATTAACTGAAATACATGCAAAAGTCCAAGAAGAAATGGAGTTAGATATTTGCTTTAGATGTACCTAAAGAACCCCTAACCAAAATTCATAATTGAATTGATTACATTAAGTTCAACATATGTAAGCTAATGCTATTATCATAAGCAACATGAAAATTTTCAAAATCAATCAATGAAGGAAAACATAAACTAGTTAAATTAAGATCATACTAATCCCACACCAACAATTCTAATCTCACCCCATGGTTAAATCATAATTATGACCATTTGAATAGAGTGCTTGAATAATGGTTGTTCGGTAACGATTTGTCGATAATATGTTATAAGTTTGTTAACGTTTAGTGCATAAATGATATAGAGTAGCTTTTAACTTTTTTGAAGTGTTTACGACTTTGGTATGTCAACTTGATACCACACAAGTTAAAATTTATCTAAGTTCATTTGAAGTTCACGAGTGTTCGTAAAACAAGTTTCTTGTAAAAGGTAAAGTGGGGAAGGAAAACAAGAAGGTAAAAGAAAAAGAAAGTAGAGCAGGAAAGAAGGTAAAAAGTAGTAAGAGAGCATACTCGTGTGGTTTGTATTTAGGAGCAAAGAGGAGCCGAATCAAGATTAAAGGGTGATGTGAGGATTAAATTGATTAATCTTGATCGGGGTAGTTTCAAATAAAACTAAATGTGAAGCATTAAAGTATTTTAGTCTGAGGTGTTTACTATTTTGTTTGTCTTTTTATTCTCTTGTATATTATTTTTTTGACTCTTAGACTCTTTTTTGACACTTAACAATGGCTCGTAATACTAAAACAGTTACTTCGTCACCAAGAGTTCTTAAACTAGAAACCATGTCACTCTTAACATTCTTAACATACTCAATAAATATACCAATTAAAATAACAAATAGTTAAACTAAATAGTAAAGTTTGTTTCTCTTCATCTAGTTTGGTTGAAATAAACTTTTGCTTCAAACTTTTCAAAATGACTTTTTTCTCCCTTACTTAGGCATTATCCATGTTAGCTATAATCCATTAACACCATTAACTTTTTTGTTAAATTAAAGGTATTTTAGAGCATTCACATCCCATTCTTTAAAAAAATTATGAGTGGGTTTGGTATAATTTAAAAAGTGGTTAAGAGTTGTTGTGAGTGGAGGAGAGAGAAAATCTGAGAGTGGTTGTGAGAAAATTTGTGGTGTAGGGATTTCCTATTTATATTTTAATAGTTTTTAATAGTGGTTATGAGTGGAGGAGAGAGAAAAAGTAATGATAAAAGTATAAAAAATTATTATTAAATTGAAAAAGTTAGTGATTTTTAGTGAATTATAAGAATAAGGATAAAAAACGAGATGTGAATGCTCTTAGACCTTTTAGACATAGGTAGAGACTAGGTACTTCATACAAATCATTAAATGATACAGCTAAAACTTGTGTGGGGTCATAAAACTAAAATGGGTTAATTTTTTTTTAATAGCAAATAGCGTGACCACCCGACTTCACCCTGACAAACAGATCAGCCTTCCGCCTAGCTAAATCGCTCAAGGCGTGGCGACCCCACCCCACCAATCCAGGAGGAAACCCACTTTGTGGGAAAACCCCCTGGCTCACCCAAAAAGCATTTTTTTTTCTCCGAATGAGACTCCAACCTGGGACATCCCACTTAGGAAGTACCCATGGTACCATTGGGAGAAATTCCCAAGTCGAGTTGCTCCACATTTGAAGCATGGAACACATTGCTAGCTAGTTTGCTTCCGAAAGCGCTATTTGCTACTAAGACTTTGTACATTACCAAAGCTTTTAGACTATCCTTTTTATGAGTATTGGATACTTAATTTTTTTTTTCACATGTTAGTTGTAGTTTCGTCCCGTTTGTGGAGCGCACATATAATATATATATGTGTGGACACTTGAGGGGCAAAAGTAAAATTGCATTAGTTTTTACGTTATTTTACTTATTTTTGTGAAAATAACGTCAGTTAATTAGACATCATGAGCCGGAGGTCTCACTGGGAGCAACATCTCTAGCAGCCTCTCTATTCCTACGTGGTAGAGGTAAGGCTTGTCTTCATCTTATCCTCCTTAGACACGACCTTTAGGTGGGATATACTAAGTACGATGATGATGATGATGTTAGTTGTAGCTTCAGTTGTTCAAAGCATCTGTTCAAGGGGGGATTGATGTGATTGAAACTATTGCTCTTCAAGAGGTAGCAAGTGTATTATCAGTGATCAAGGTTTTTTTTTTGGCATGAAAACTTTGGTTTCATTGAGTAAAAAGTTCTTATTTTTTCATTGATGACTCTCCTTGTTGAGATATGTTTAACATTCATCTTTGAACTATCATTCGTCACATGTTCATTACAAGGAATAGTGTGGATTCCTACCTCGGACGGGCATCCCATATTCTTTCATCTTTTAGGTTGGGATAGAAGATTTAGATTGTATAATCGTATGGAGAGCTTATATATATAGAGAGGGGGAACATAAATGGAAGCCAAGGAACGTCAAGATGATTGTTTTGGGTTTGAGAAGTAGACAAAAGAAAGCTTCACATTATATGCGGCAAGGTTGCAAAAGTCGCTAGACGCTCATAGGTCGGTCGACTTTGGAGTTGGAGTACTCGGACATGGTAACTTACAAAGAACTGTATTTTCCATAGATTATATATATGTAAAACTTAATAAATTACTAATATTTAACAAAATACATGTTCAAATTAATAATTACATCAAACTATTTCTAACTATAATCATAGTAAATTAAAAGAATAGACACATCACAATACCACATACCTTAGACCTCTTAGGAGTGCTACCGTTAACCGAATCCTTGGACCACCTTGGAGGCTTGGAAGACCTCCTTGGAGCGAGTATTCGGCCTTAGAAGACCGACTTTTACAACCATGATATGCGGTGAAAGACACGTTAATTGTATTTACACAAGTTCAGCATTATTATTTATTAATTCATGTTTATTTCATTGTACTCATGCCTTTGTAAAACAATTCATCGAAGAGAAATTTTAACTAAAATGAGCAGGTACTATGAAGATTTTAGAAATTTGATAGTTCAAATATAAATAAGGTAAATTAATTAGTCATTATATAATTAATTTTAGTATAATAAATCAAAATGGGTGCATTTGATTTTTATTATATTAAAAGTGGAGGAATGTTCATTGGGGAACCATAAAAAAAGGGGAAACTGAGGAACAAATGTGGACCGTTCATCTTTAGTACAAAAAAAGAATTCAGCACAAAAAATATAATACAGTACAAAAAAAATAATCCAGTACAAAAAAAAATTAATCCAGTACAAAAAAAAAATAATCCAGTACAAAAAAAAATAATCCAGTACAAAAAATAATCCAGTACAAAAAAAATCAACGGCCCACAAGTGTTCCCCAGTTCCCTCTTTTTTTATGGTTCCGCAATGAACCTTTCTCATTAAGGATGAGGATATATGAAAAAAAAAATCAAGTCGGGTAAATACTTCATTAACTAAGGTTTGAAATGAGATACATGTTGTCTTAGTTTTGGATTGGTATATATGCAATTAAAAAAATATATATAAGAGGATATACATAATTCTTTATAGTTAGAAAAAGATACTAACATCTTATTAGAACAATACTTCGAATCATGACACTGAATATTAAATCCCACAAAAAAACCAAACCATAAAATAAAATACAAACCTTACATCAAACCACAAACCATAAATTATAACACAAGCCCCCATTTAGAACTAGTTAACACATACAACTTGAGGTCTTATTCGAAAGAGCACTCCAAAATGTGTAAGACGCATCATGGGCTATGATGAACCGCCAGACCTTAAACACTCATAGCATCTATGAAAAGAGACTTGATATTATCTTTCAACTCTTTCCCAGGGTTTTTTAAAGTATCATCATACTTATATAGTATTTCAATCACACGTGCCAGGTTGATCACACGTGTTTTAAGAACCATAGGAATGTCTTTACATATAAGCAATTCAAGATTAATATCTTTCCAGGCATCTTCTACTCGTTGCTTGAACAAATTATAAACATACTCCTCGTTCACATCATGTTCCTTCATGTAGCATTCCACACTCGACATAACATGCTTTCTTTTCTGCTCCTCCTACGTTCAATATTATCGATAATCGGGCCGGTCCTGAGAAATCTAAAAATTATGGGCCCGGGGCAAAGACAAAAAATTAGGACCCTAAAAAACGAAGAAGTCAGCAATTTTTTGGGTAGGGCTTGAACGTTTAGCGTTATCTGTTTATTTACGTAATGAGTTATGAGTATAATCTGTTACGTTTAAAATGATTAATAGAGATTAGGTTCATATGAATCTAGTTTTAATGTGTTTAATTGATTATATGAGTTTAATTCTAACTTTGAAACTTTCTAATTGGCTTTAAGCTATATGTTTTTATCAATTAAAGAGATTATATATAAAAAAAACTTAAAATTTTGGACCCCTTAGAAAACGGGGCACTGGGCGGTCGCCCACCTT
This sequence comes from Stevia rebaudiana, assembly GCA_009936405.2. NCBI lineage: Eukaryota > Viridiplantae > Streptophyta > Magnoliopsida > Asterales > Asteraceae > Stevia > Stevia rebaudiana. Next base: position 878,436 of record WOUH02000007.1, read on the forward strand.
GCCTCTCTTCCGGACCGGCCCTGTCGATAATAATTAGGTATTATTCGCTTAATTTGTATTATGCATTTTACATTATATGAAACCCTTAGTTGTTTTTCTTTTTTATGTATATTTGTGTGTACTCTCGAGAGACAAAAGTAAAATTACCCTAATTTTAACGTTATTTTACTAAATTTGTGAAAATAACGTTAAAAGCGTTACGTTATTTAGGTATCATGAATCGGGGTCTCACTGTAAGCGGCATCGATCTCTATTCCTACGGGATAAAAAAGGCTGTCTGCATCTCACCCTCCTAAGACTAGGATATACCGAGTACAAGTTTATCAATTAAATTATGTACCTTGTGACCGATAATGTCATCCATAATCCTACTAACTATAGATGCAGCTTTAACAAGAGGAGGAAAGCTAAGAGCCCATTTGAATGCCTCTTCTGTGGCTGTATCACCCATGCTAACAAAACTTGACAGTGTAAGCATTTTGTAGCCGGCACTTATGAAAGTAACTAATTCATGCTCCTCCGGTGTTGGTACATACTCCTCATTCATCCATTTTGCTTCAATCATGTAATATCTATTCAATTCTTTGATCTTCATAAGATAAATGACACATTTAGTTCAGTACTATCGTGATCAGTATCTATATAATAAGGACATTACAAACATAAATAAACTCGAACTAACCGCCTCTTTTGCATAGCTAACTTGATATGCTTTTCCTTCACTTGCCATGATTTCCTCCATTTCACCATAA
>WOUH02000007.1:879287-898858 GCA_009936405.2 Stevia rebaudiana
CAAAAAGAAGAGGCCCCAACGGGTCCCCTTGCTGAACCCCGGTGGTGGACCAAATATGGTCGTCACCCACATATAGCAATAAGTATTTAAAAAAGATAAATAAAAATAAATGGAATTACAACTTCTTAGTTGAAGTATTGAACTAGAAATTTATTATGACATTTTTTAAACCAACTATTAGTACTAGATTTGTTTCTCAATAAGGTCTTAGACCGGAGGTGTGAGAGACGCAATATTACCCTCATCACGCCCTAACACCATGTCGCACAAAGTGATTGGAGGCATGAGAGGAGCTGACGAGATGGAGGTCACACCATTTTTTTTTTCATTTTTTTTATTATTCAACCAATTAAAATATAACTGACTCGTATACTTTTTGTTAATCGCACTCACTCTTGCTTACCTATTACACTTATTTTTGCCTCACACTCACTTCTTTGCATGATGCCTACGTGACAACCCATCATTCTCACCTACTGATTACACAAAAAGAAAGTTTATAGTTTGAAATACTTCATTTTGAAGGAGTTAAAGATATGTAACATAGATTACAAGTAACAATTTTTATAAATCATTTCTATTGTGTAGATAACGATTTTCATCATATGTATATTTTTCGAAAACTTACTTGGTTATCCTAACAAAGTACAATCGTTAATACGTATAGAAAAGTAAACAATTCTTCAGCATAAACATCTATTTGATCAATTTAAATAACTATGCAAACTAATGATTTTAGAATGAAAAAAAAATATTGCCGAAAGTACCAAACCGAGACACGACTAAGTCAACCCAACCGGTTCGGTTTACCATTATTACAACCATACTAACAGATACGATCCAGAAATTCCATTAAAACCCGCAACCGAATAGTGATGTTAACTGAACGGAATAGTAAATAACTTGAGATAACATGTTGAAAAAAAAAAAAAAAACATTACCCCTAAACCTCAAGTTAAAGATCCAACAGAAACCAACCTCCAAACATAACAAATCTTGAAAAGAAAACTCGTAACCAAACAAAAAAAATTACCATGTTTTTAATTCTTACACTTACTAGACTTGTTTAAACTTCATGATTACATTAACAAGCCATTATAATTCAAACCAAACTTGTTTAAGTTTTCCCTTGTTGAATTTGCTTCAAAAGAGTTGCAGCCAACTCTAACGTTGCCTGTAACCGTTTCTGCGGATCTGCATCTGGTTCTTCGTTTGAATTCACTTGACCACTTTGAGCCACCGGTGCCATGTTTGACACCGGTTGCTGCTGTTGCTGCTGAAATTGTTGCATATGATGGTACTGTGATACAAATTGATTCTCAGAACCTATCTGTAAACTTTGTGCAGGATGCGTTTGTGGTGAAGGATGTGTTTGTGGCATCCCATAAACATTATTAGATATGGTCGGGTTACTCGATCGCCTAAAATCATCTCCCGTTGAAACGCCGCTTGCTGGTTGCATCGCGTTTCCAAGATAAGATGCCAGCTGTGCAAGTTGGTCTGGTTGAATGCCGCCTGCGGGTTGAGGTTGGGGTTGGGGTTGATGACCGTACGGTGGCATAATTGTATTACTTCCAGGTCTGTAACTAGGTAGGCCGCCAGAATCATTCGATGGCGGCATCATGAAATCACCACCACCTCTTGTTGGCGGTGTTAAGTTGCTTCCACCGCCGATCAGATTCTGGTGGTGATGGTGCAGTCCCTGCATATGGTCCGGTGCGTTTTCCACAACGTGTTCAACCATGTTCCTGTACGGTACGGGAACAGGAGGTAGCGCAGGTAAAGATGAACCAGTTCTCGGATTACCAAGATTTGAAAACGGTTGACCCGGTGGGTATGATGGGTAGGATCCGGAAGGCGATGCAAATAATGTTCTAGAAGCTTCTACATTAGAAGACACGAGATACGGGTCGGGTCTCTCCGGTTGAACTATCGATAGCACTGGCGGTGCTGGCCGCTGCGGCGGCGGTGGTGGTGGAGGAGCGTCGACACTGGATAAAGACGGATCTAACCTCAGAATGACACCAGAAATGCTAAGTTTTCCAGGTACTTTTAATACTTTTTCTGAAAAATCTGATGGGGGTACAAGAAATAAGGAGGTTTTGTCATCAAGTTTAGCGACAGCAGCGCGTTGTTTTTCTCCCAAATAGTTCATGAACTCGTTGTAAAACCCCATATCTGCATCGCTTTCGGGGACGAAAAACACAACCCATGATCTAGCAGCGCGATAATAATGTTTTGCTAAAACATCTAAATTAGTTCTGGCAGTACAGTCTAAGAACTCGGGCCTGCATATTGAAATGATTTGTTCAGACACTACTATAGCTTTATATATATTAAGTGGCAATTCAAACCCTGTTAAGTTTTAAACAAATCAATTTTTATGTCTTGTATGAAATAGATCAATTTAACAAACTTTTGAACCTTGCAGATTTTTTGAGGGTGCAGATTAATATCATTTGTAACAATTTAGTCTTTTTAAATTATAATTAGCTCATACATTTTTCTAAGAAACTTTCAAAACGGACTAAAAGGTACTTGCGAATCAACTGGCCCGACCCGTTTCAACCAGAAACTGTTATAACTTGTTACACAACCTGACCCGTATGTGCATAATTTTAGTAGTAGATTGCATATTTTAGTAAAAAAAAGTTAAAAACTTACAAATTCATGTCAAGTACTTTCCCGACAGGAAAGCAACGAGCCCGACAGATTGATGTCCCGCCCTTTGCTATAATCCCTTCCCATTTCCACTCTCCATTTGCAGGTTCAGGTGTCGGTTTTCTCCATTCAACGGGATTCTGACCCGATAAAACTGAACCCGTCTGAAAGGTATTATCATATGGTGAATTACCAGAATTACCCCTGGCAACATAAGGTTGTTGAGGTATGTTAACATGTGGATCATGAATATGCTTGTGATACCCAAAGTGCCCCAAGTTATTATCAATCATGTCATGACGGGAAAACTCGGGTGCGCGTGGAAGAATGTGTTTTACGTGTTCAGATTCAGAAAACGGATACTCGGGAAGCTCGGGTTCAGGAGGTATAATCATATTATTTTTAGGTTTCTTTGCACCATGAAAAACCAACTCATCTTCTGGCAAATCCCAATCATCATCATATAACGGGCCTTGACGTCGGACATCATGAAAATCCAGGCACAATCGATCCCTTATTGGGCTGTTTCGTCCGTATATGTTTCCAGGTAATCCTATATCGGGACCGACTTCTTGGAACCTAAGTGGTGGTTCAAATGGAACATTACTACCAGTTGGTCTGTTACGCTTTCTGTCAAAACTCATGACATCATCATCAAGATGAGGGGATCTTCTGGTGTGCTCAACCTCATTGTACCTATCATGTCGTCTGACCCGTGGGGATAACGGGTCGTTGGTCATGTTTCTGTTTGACGGTCCAGAATCACTCCTTGCAAAAGAGATATGTACTCTAGGGTTGTTAAACAATTTTCCAAGTAAATTAGCTTTCGCCCTCGATGCAGAATTAACATGTTTGAATCTAACGAAAGCAAAAGTTCGACCGGGAAACATGGAGATCTTTTCAATTGGACCAAACGGGGCAAACGCGGTCCATAAACTGTCTTCATCTACTTTTAAAGATTGTGGGTACCCGATCCATAAGACCTCACTAGGTTGTTCTGCATCATCAATGTTTGGTTTAGGGTTCCGGTTCGGGTAGATTGGGTCGGAGCTCGTGTGGCGGGTTCTGGAGTCTCTTTGAGAGGATGTTGACCCAGATCCTCTAACTGAAGACCGCGGTTCATCACGAGAACGCGAGTATGGTTCATCGTGTTTTGATGTTGATGATTTCTCCTGGTATATCAGATGCAAGAGATTTTGATCATGTTGGTGCCAGTTTTTAAGTTGAGGATTAATGTAGTAAAAGATTTCCAAAAAGGAATTAAAAAAACATATAAAAGAAGTGGTGGATCATCATATATTTTATTTACATTTGTGAGAATGAGCTTGACAGAACATCAAGATGCTGTTTTTCATATATCTAAAATCTGTTATAGGCCTATAAGGCTATGTGATTATTCAAATACATTTATATTGATCTGGCTACCACTTATTATCTCATATCTTATTATTTACAAGATTGACCAGAGTTTGACTGCAAGTTATGTAAGGAGATTGCACATGAATTATATATAGTATAACCACTGTGGAGCAGTACATTTATGGTGTCATATGCTTCAGTTGATATTTGCAGTAGCAAATAGATTATTAATTTTGACAGTAATTATCATTAATCAATTGATTGCAGGTGTTGTGTTCATCTTCATACTTAGTATCATCAATCAATTGATTGCAGGTATTGTGACCTCGTGTGCACATGAATTTGCAGTTTTGCACCAAAGTAGAAACCAGATATGAATTTTTCAATTTATCGTACACATTATTATATATGTACTCATGGATTGCATGTATCTTCATAAAAGACATTTTTTTAAGCAGAAATTTCAATAACTAGCTTAACTGTGACCGTACAGTATTTTTTGCAAATTATTTCTCCATGGATGAACCACCTATTACTATCAGAAAGCTTATTAGCTAAAGGAATTGTGTTTAAGTTTAATGGTTTAATCAATCTTATGTAGTGTGGGAATCATCAAATCTCGGTTCTTCAAATGAAAATGTTGCATGCTTCTCTACGCCTTAGTGGAGGTTAAAGTTTGAGGATGCAAATTTCGCAATACAAGTTAAGTAGTTAACAGGATACCATGTGTGTCTGAATGGTATACAATTGCTGGATAAGGTTGGATCATGGATGTGCACCGCACTGTTGTAACAAAATATACCGCGATACTGGGGTCACATGTTTCCTCATTTATTTCGGAAGGTAGCTGGATCGGAAGCAAAAGAAACACTAGCTGCCACTCATGAACATATATTTTTTCTAGAACATGATATTTTCAGCTGGATACACAAGATTGATCATTTGATTTGTGTGGAGTCATGATGATTAGAAGAATTTAGTCATCCTGCTATATTAGAAGCCAGTGGTTCACCTTGTGCTAATGAACTTTTTAGCATTTGCAATAAGATTAATCTCATTATAAAAGTGCATAATTTAAAGTAAAGAATTTACTTTATTTACAATATTAGGTTCCATTGTTATGCATCTTAAAAAACAATAATTCACCTTGTCCAATGTTCTTCTTAGTATTTTGTTCTTGGCATTTGCTATTCTGTTTATTAAAATTGAATGTTACTTTTAGGATTTGTCACATTTGGTCCCTATGGATTACGCATAATATGACTTTGACCTAACTAATGTTGCAGCCACACAAGCACGTGTTCCTTTAAGCAGAAGTCATCTGGTTATCACTGGATAAGTGGTAAGAAATTAGACAGATGGGGGTATAAGAACTGGTTTTTTGAATGAACAGGTGGGGGTATAATTGCCAGCAAGTGTGTGTGTGTGTGTGTGTGTGTTTTTTATTTTTTTATTTTTTGTCAAGGATGAACAGGTGGGGGTATAAGAACTGGTTTTGTTGAATGTGCAAATATTGACCATCTTATTGAATGAGAACCAAACTAACAGAAGAAGATTAGTAATGACCATCAACTGCATGTCATTATGTTAGTTTATGCTTTGAAGAATTCGGTTTTCTTAATGTAACAATGATGCAGAGCAATCCATAGTAGTAGAAGATCAGAAGCTGCACCATAAACATTGTAAAAGGTTGCTCTTTGATACCTAGAATCTTATATATATCATATTATATATATCATATTATATATATCATATATGTAATTAACATTTAAACAAGTTTTAATCTCTTAGTTAATCAACCGGGAACCAATGTAATCATTCAAAGCAGACCGATGATGTTCCTGTTGGAGGCAAGTAATTGTCTGCATGCTTGATGATTTCATTTCAAGTTGAATGTGCAGTGTTAATTACTGGCATATTTTTCGTTTAATGGCATGTTATGATCGTGAAATTATGAGTTAAACCCAACGTAAGAAAATGGGTTAATAGATAGACACAAGTCTTCATCGCAATGATTTGGGGACTAGTTAGCATCTTATGCAAATTTCTATGAGCTGCAACTAACTTAAAACTTGAGTAAAATAGTAATTATTACTTAACTGAAAAAATGTACATATACAAAAAACATTGAGTAAACATGGGTGGACAAAACTAACCGCCTTTGTAAACTCAATTTTAAGTGCATTGCCCGCAAGAATAAAACCTTGAAGTGCTTCAAATGCTGCAAAGGCTGCACCTTCATCAATAAAATTGACAAACGCATAGCTACGAGCAGGTTGAAATGCAACACTCTCAAGCGCTCCAAACTCCCTAAATTGATTGCTCAATGCGCGCTCGGTTAAAGTATGAGATAAATTTCCAACCCACAAATGTCTTGAAGGAGGCGCGCCGCTTCGACCATGATTACTTTTCTCTCCTGATCTCATAGGGTAGTCCCGTTTTGGTCTGTCACGTGACTCACGTCCCCCTCTTGAGCTCTGGATGGCAAAAATTCATAACATTAATACATATCCGCCATTAAAATTTTGAAAACCGAATGCCAAAACACTTGCATCATCTTTTCAGTAGACCACAATTAAAAGAAACCAAAATCACTCGGTATGATACTAATTTGTCACAATAAAAAGAATTTCAACATTATTACTCCTTTATTCTAAATAAAAGAGAAACAATTTTATGACAGATTCAAGATTTTGTATCAACCGTGAAGAAAAAGTGACCTTATGTAGAGAGTAATACAGATATCAAGTATTAAGGATCTCTATTAGGAGCTAAAATGTGGTTCTCAGAAAAGTCAGCTTATGTAGTTTTCCGAACATCATATTCCAGTCTCCAGATATCAAATTTCTATCTCATTAACATTTAATAGTTGCAAAATCAACAAACACTTGAACAGCAGACTAACAATCTGAATCAAATATATTAAAACCTATAGATTGAACAAGATCAGATCGCGCTCACAATAGATTTATACACATACAACAAAAAAATTTCATGAAAAAACCAGTATCATAGATACCGACGTCTTCATTACAGTAACGAGTTTAATCAACAACGAAGATGCTCAAATTCATATATTTCAAAATCAATAAACACTTGAATCCGAATCAAATAAGATATAAACTTTAGATTGATCGAAATCAGATCGCACTCATAATTTAATGCACGAAAAACAAAGCTAAAACAAAGAAATTAAAGTTGCAAACAATATTATAGATACCGACGTCTTAATTAGCACTAAATTGGTGAAAAGTAAAGAAACTAATTAACAACGAAGATAAAAACTCACCATTCTCGTTTGAAACTTCGACTTCAGTAATTACGCAATCGTTCTACAGCATTCACAGAACAAAATCACGACGAGCAGCGATTAATTTACCAGGAAATTGATAACCGTGAAGAGATAAGATACGGTGATTCTTTGTGTTTGTGTTAGGGTTTCTATGAGAACTGCAAAAGTTCAGATGCTAATTTTGCAAGGAGCGATCGCAGCCGTTCTTGTATGCATTATACTCATCAAAGCCCCTCGTACTCTAATAGGGTACAATTTTGAACCTTGTTCTCTTGCATGTATCAATTATTGATTTATTATTGTTTTGGGCAAAATAAATTTGTTACGAAAACATTCTAAAATTATTTAGAAGTTAATTATAAAAATTATTATAGAAATGGTACGTATTGTAGTTTTTAAATCATTTTTAGTACAAAACACATATCAAACACATGGAAATATTTTTTTCAATCTCTCTAAGATTTATACAAAGGTACGTATTTTAACATTAGGATTATTTTGTTTTTCGACTCAAACATTTACTTAAAACCCATTTATTTATATGGTTCAAACTCATAAAAACGTTTATTGACCAATGGAAGTCACTATAACTTCAGCAATCTTTTAAACTATGAATAAACAAACATTTACTTATATCAACATAAAAACATAAGTCTTGAAACCACTTACCGAGATAAAAATATATTCCATTATTACCAATTATCAATTTTCCAAATTGTTGAGTTCTTCTGTAAGAATACAACTCGCTCATAAGTCATAACACTATTTTATTTTTCTATATTACTTGCAAACACACTTCTTGTAATTTACACATACTTTACTCCTAAAATCACCGTACATACAATTCCTAAGATCTAAACCTATAATTATTTGTTTGAGAGCTACACCAATTCTTAATGCTCGAATCAGAAATGTCACGCCATCATATATTTTGTACCATAATCTATTTAAAATGGTAAAAGTTTTTCAAACAACACAACAATAAAAAATAACATAAAAATAACGACCGAAAGAATATTAAAATAAAAAATCTACAAGTTAACATAAGATTGTATTCCAATCCACATATCATAAAAAACAATAAAGAATAAAAACATTAAAAAAAAATTAATAATGACCGATGACCTGGATACGAGCTAATATTGTCAAATAAAGTCAACTCTTTTTAACTGCAACAAGCTCCTGCTTGAGCCTGCGAACCGTCTCTTCCTCCTGATGGTCCAGCGGTGCCACCGTATCCGACTTTAATCCCATAAGACTGTCATAACCAAAAACAAACACCCACTGTTATCTAACCGCCTACGAATACGTCCAGATTTCATTATAAAGTTGTCTTGTTGCTCTATTAAAAATCAATATTAATTAATATTAATTGTAGTCCAATGTGTCCAGATGCAAAAAAATAAAAAAATACAGAATGTAACATGCCTCGTTCGACACGTCAAAAACTCCATCCTGAATCTTCTTATAAATTGTTCCAGCTGTGTTTATAAAGGCCTGAATAAGATTTGTAGATCAGAAAGGGTAAATTAGTAATTAGTAATCAAACAGTATATAAGAATTACCTCCTCAACATTTTGTGCAGTTTTTGCAGACGCTTCCATAAATACGAGACCATTTTCTTTAGCGAATTGTTCTCCTTCTTCGGTACTAACAGCTCGTCTGTGTGCAAGATCGCACTTATTACCAATAAGCATAACAGTCATATTTGCATTTGCATGTTGTCTAGCATCCTCTAACCAACTTGCAAGATGATTGAAAGTTTCCCTCCTGCATTGTACACAATTAGAAAATTTACGTATTATGTTACACGCGTGCGCGCACACATATATAAGGGTTCAAATAAAAACCACTAAAATTTATGAAAACCGAGTAAACTACTACGAACCAAGCAATTTTAATTAACTTTTTTTCATGATTTTATTTATACATGTATGTAAATCATACAATATACATACATGTAGCATGCAAGTTCCATATATGTAAAACATGATCTACATATTTAAAAAAAATTAAAAATTGGTTTTTACAGTTTTAACCTTACAACTAAAATTCATGAAAAAATAAATAAATACCTAAAATATTGGTTGATAGTAGTTTTCTTGGTTTTCTTGGATTTTAGTGGTTTTCATTAGATCTCCATCCTATATATATATATATAGGGAGCGGTTAAAATACATATAGAGATTTTCGTGCTAATCGTAGGATGTGATTTGGTCCGTCCTTTAAATGGAGGGCCCAGATTAGCGCGGTGGCAAAACCGTAATTAACATTTGATAAATAAACATACATAACGCATCAGGTATGCTAAAAGGGCAGAAGCATCATTAACGTAATTACGGACTGGGGTACAAATTACGGACCGATCTGTGTAAGAAAATACGGACCACGACCAAAATATACACATTACACACAAATTACGGACCAAGTGTATAATAACGTATCGCGAAATCACGAACCACGTGTATAATCATGAACCACGACCAAAAACACACATAAATACGGAAACAAGTGTGTAATCACGTACCATGAAATCACGGACCATGTACATAATTACGGACCACAGCCAAAACACATACATAAATGCGGACCAAGGGTAGAATCACGTACCACAAAATTACGGACCACGTAAAAAAAACCGAAAAAACTATATCAATACTATACTCGAATTAAAGATAATGAAATTCTCTATTCAATGGTGTAATTTTTTTAAAAAAATACTTAAGCGTAAAAAAGTTATTCGATTTAGAAAAAAAAAAGGTGAAAGTTTGTTTAATTATGGATTCTTCCGGAAAACGTGTTTTTACGTCTATACCATTTTCTCTTTGTACACGTGTCATGTTCTGATTGCATCCTACAATTAGCACCAAAAATCATATATGTATTGGATCCGTCTCCTATATATATATATATATATATATATATGGAAGTTTGGGAAAAAAAATTTATCTTTTAACCCAAACTTCCCTTTTATTAGATAACATGTTATATAAACCAGAACATATATGCTGCCAAAATGTGGACTTGTATCCGCTAAAAAACGAAATAAGATACACCAGAACATTGGTTTGGAGATAAAATTTGGACTTGCAGACAAACAAGAAACCTTATAACATAATAAAATCCATGAATCTCATGCCACGTCAGCAATCAATTTTTTTATTTCTAAATGTTACATTGGAATCCTTACCTGGTGATGTCATAAACCAGGAGTGCACCAGCAGCACCTCTATAGTAAGATCTTGTTATAGATCTAAAAGATTCTTGACCCGCCTGTCATACAAATACAAAAAAATAAAAAACCACAATGACGAATAGAAATTCAGAGAATTGTCAAAAGGTTACCTAAAAGGGCTGATTGTATACAAAATAAAAAATAAATAAAAAAGGCTTGCATAACTATAGAGGTACAATATAGGAATAGAGTAGCCAATAACAAACCGTGTCCCAAATCTGCAGCTTTATTGGTTTGTTGTCAATGGTGATCATTCTGGCACCAAATTCAACACCAATGGTTAAATCATGAACCGGCTGAAAACGTTTGTCTGTGAACTGCAAAAGCAGGCATGATTTTCCAACGCCTGCATGTTAAAGATTGTTGACATCATTTGATAATTCTGTTTTATAGATGGCAGTACATATTAACTTTATAATGTATGAGAACTTATTTGCATATGTACTGCAATCATTACATCCTTTGATAAACTTCATCTATAGACACTTACCATCTAAACAAAGTGATGTATCTAGTTATCTACCAAATAAACAGCTTCATGTATATGCCACACATGCCTCTTATTTCAACATTCACCAATTAGAGTGATACGGTAAGTGAATACATGGTTACATACAAGCTCAATTGCTAGAATTATTCTTCGTTTTCTAGCTTTATAGAAACGTTAAGGTTGACTCTCACTCGCCTAATTTTATACTTTATCGGGACATCTAACTTGAAATGATCATAAGTGACCCACAAAAATAGATGGTAGTTCCAATTTCCAACATGGAGCATGTTCACATCATGTAAAAGTAATGATGAATGTTTATTATATGATGAATACTTCCCAAATTGAACTTAATCAGTAACAAATTGAATATGAAAAAAGCCTTAAAATTTAAGGCTTTTAAATTTACTAGTTATAGTTTTACATAAAAATAGAGTTCTAGACTTCTCGTGTATATCCTTGTCGTGGTTTTTGTTTAACATACTAAATTACTAATATGACATCCATCATGCATTGGTTATTAAGATGAAATTTGCGGTCAGATGACTAATAACCTCCCACCATGTCTTTTAAGTTGCTTTTGTAGGTAATTGAGATACTTTGTTACTTTGGCTAACAGATTCATTGATAGTAGAAGAGTAATATATTAGACTTGTGCATCTCTCAGATAAATGATAATGAGATTGTGTTTGGGATTCTGACATTCATCGCACATCAACACATCAACTATGATTGTGAATTTGGAGCTAATTCTACTAATATCTTCTCACAAACTTGGAGCGTTACAACTGGATGATAATCTGGTTTGGATTATGACAATGCATTACCATAATAATGATCTGATTAATACACAAGATCAAGTTTCTGCTTAAACTTTCTTACGCAAACCTAACAATTTCTAGAACTCGAACAATACTTGAATCTGCACAATCTCAAACCACTAAAAGCAATCATAAGCTAGGGCCTATGGTTACAAACAATTATTGCAAAATCAAACAGAAATCAGATATGATTACCAAAATTATAAGGATCAAATAGAGCATATAACAATTAGTTACAGCCACTATGATTATGGCGCGATTCGTGTCCAAATGAACATTATACAAAACAACGCAACAAACACACAAATCTGATTATAGATATAACCATATAGCCAATAGCGCAACGATTATCAATGATTTAACATTCAGCAGAAACTAAACACATTACCGGTATCTCCGATGATGATGTACTTGAAAAGGTAAGCGTATGACATGATTCTTCAGATCTTTCAGAATTTACAACGAAACAAATCCAAAAACACCTAAACGAATCAAGTGAAATTGAATATTAACTATTCCTGGTGTATCAGTAATAATCTGATCTTAACAAATGATATGATCTCTGGAGAGGAAAATGTAGAGATTGAAAGATGTGAATCGAAGGAAGTATTGATTTTTCCAAAGCCCAAACCTGAAAGAACTGAAAGCCCACACATCGAAACCGGTTAGGGGTATAAGGTGATCTTACAATCAGGAATGGGATTGGGATTACCAATACCCGGCCCAAGTTTTGGTTATACCCACTGGGCTCCGATTTTTTTGTCATCCCTAAAACCGGTTCATAAACGAGTTTGGATGAAACCAAACCGAATCCTGTTGTAACGAGTGTGTAAAGTGTTAGATTGTTCAAAATAATCAAAACTCAAAAAAATCCGATGTTTGAATCGTATCCGAAACCCGAAAAAAACGATTTAAAATAAGATTCGGATTATTTGGATCGTATAATACGATTCTATATTCGAATCGATCGGATTTCGAATCGGTAGAAAAAAAAATTCGAATTGGATATTCGAATAAACCCGGTTTATTCGGGTTGTTCGGATACAAATTTTTAGGTTTTTCGGTTTATTCGGATAGATTTGAATCGGATTATACGATTTTATTTTCGAATCGGGTTCAGATTCGGATTTGAATTCAAAATTTTCAAATTCGAATAATCCGATTCGAATTATCCGAATAACTCGAAATCCGACTCGATGAACACCTCTAGTAATTGTGTATAATGTTATTCAGGGCCGCTCGTATTAAAAAAAATTTTGTAGGCCTTTGTCTAGGGCCTCCAACTTTCTTGGATTCTTAAAGTTGTCATTAAATATTGGGCTAGTTCTCTAATTTTTTATAGCTCACAATTCCACAAAGCATTTTTAACTTGTGCTTTTAACTTGACCCATGTGAAGTACGAAAGCAACTTCTTATTCCCAATCGACATTGAAAGTTTAAACGTCCAAAACAAAATATAGCAACTCACACAATGGATTTTTAGTTATATAAGCAACACCTTGTATGCGTTAGAGAAAGCTTCTAAATAATAAATTAGATAAAAAAGTCAAACCAAAAAATAAAATTACCATCTTCTACTTGATAAGAAACACACATTAAAGCAATCACATTGTAATTAGTTGTAATTGAAAGCAAGAAAAGGCCATTCTTAATGTTCAAGTTACCTTTTGGTTTCTTATATAGCTGAGAAGAAAAAGAACCTAAAGAGTACAATTTCAAACATGTTAATGCTTATACAAGTAATTATCATCCTTCTAGCCTTAATCTCTCGTGAACATGAAGCCATAGTCGCTGCATCTTCCATAGTTGTTAAGGTTAATAAACATATCGATGCCGCCAAACCTCTCTATAGCGCTCTAGCCTATTTTAACATCACGGTAGAGCTTCAACAAAATGGGGTACCGTTCGTTTTTCCTCAAAAAGAACAAAAGTTGCTTATAGACCTCGATGCTCCATTCACATGGCACTATAGCATCCCGCATCAAGAGAGTTGTGAGGATTGTCCTTACGCAGTCACATGCATAGAATCTTCATGCACCGATTTGCGAACCACATACTCGTATCAGAGCCCTTCGTGCCCTCCACCGACCAACATTTCAATGTACGAAGGTCATGATGATTGTGAGTTTTGCCCGGTTAATGTCATCAGTCCGGTAACTGGATCATGTAGCCAAGTCATACCAACCTATGATCAAATCATGTTTACATTCAGCAACGGTGGTAAATCCAATGCCTTGTATGATATGTATAGTACTTATCCTGTCGCTGGGAGTACTCCTCCTTGGACGTTTGATCCGTTCCCTGCAGATGTTTTTGGTGTGATCGCGTTGTCATCCTCGTCATACGCGTTACCAGCGTATTTACAATCCCCAGTTGAAAGAATCGTAGCTCTATGTTTGCCCAGCAACGATAATGGAGTTCTTTTTTTCGGAAATGGTCCTTATTATCTGCCTCCTCTATCTAATATTGATATGAGGAGTTTACTTACTTATACCGCGTTGGTGAAGCATCCAAATTCTTTTGGATACTTCATCGGTGTCGGTTCAATTGTTATAAAAAACAGAGTTATTAGTGTTCCTACGAATACTACTGCCAAGATAAGTACACTTGACCCTTACACAACACTTAGGACCGACGTTTATAACAACGTGGTGCGAAGGTTTTCGAAGGTTACAAAACGAATACCTCCTGCAAAGTTGATCGCACCGTTTGGCCTTTGCTTCAACACCTCCGTTAATGGTTTCAACGTTGGTATAAAAGTACCGGATATTGATTTGATCCTGCCGGGTGGGAATAAGTGGACTATATCCACCCCTAACTCTATCAAGAAGATGACAGATGATGTGGCATGTCTGGCGTTTGTTGATGGTGGTCCGACAAGTGAACATGCAATCGTGATCGGGGCATATCAGTTTGAGGATAACTTTCTTGTGTTCAATTTGGAGAATTCGACTC
Organism: Stevia rebaudiana; assembly: GCA_009936405.2. Lineage (NCBI taxonomy): Eukaryota > Viridiplantae > Streptophyta > Magnoliopsida > Asterales > Asteraceae > Stevia > Stevia rebaudiana. The sequence goes on from WOUH02000007.1 coordinate 894,101, forward strand.
TTGGGTTTAGTTCTTCGTTGCTACGAAGACAAACATCATGTTCTATAGAATACAGTTCAAAATTGAAGCTTAACGGCTAGTTTCTTAAAGGGTCTTAAGGGTTGTTGGGTGAAGCTACATATGAGGAGAGTTGTTATTTGAAGTCAAGTTAGTTTCACTATCTAAAGCTTTGTAATTCTCATATGTTTTAACGTTGAATAAGATAACAACCCTTGAATTACTTTTTGGCGTTGTAATTGCATTTGCCAAATTGTTCAAACTCGATAAAAAAAGAAACAGAAAAAAAAAAATTATATGGTAAACTTTCGTATCTCATCTAATGAATCTCGATAAGAATTTATACATAGACGACTAACAACCAGATATAACATATAACAAGAAAGAAAACAGTTTATCTGACTTCTCGAACAAACTAAACCAAATCATAACTCTAATTAATGATAAGATAGAAGGATTTCAAGTTTAAATTTTTGATGGACTATAAGAGACTGGGAAAAAACTAAGGTTGGGTGTAATGGTACACAACTAAAGGTTAGCAACGGTTCTAGAACCATGAGAACCAAACTGAACCTTTATAGACATTAAGGGTTCGGTTCTTAAACGCATTATTTTCTTTTTTTTAGACTCAAAAATAAAACACCCCTCCCAAATTAGTCGTCAAGTCTAAATCAATACACAATTAAGACGGAATTTGGATCTCGTTAACCTTGACCTCACATTTTGACACACGCTTGGTTTTTGGTCACCTGACAACAAAAATTACAAGTTTAATTGATATAAAAAAATTTGAATTTCACACGTAGTTAAATAAACTTCGGATCAAATATTAAACACAAAATATGAGATGATACATATTTTTAGTAAATCATACGGTACGATCTCTTGTCGTCTCTTAAAGAGCTTCTCTTCAGGGTGTAAAAAGAAAGAAAGCTAAAGGGTCATTCATAGTTGAAAATTGAAGCTATATTTGCTCCTTGATATCTATGATCTGGATGGTCTAATGGTCATATACGTTCAACTATTCAAGGAGTGTTCATTCGTCTTCAAGAAAAGATCAAGCAACCACACAATGTAGTTATCAAGTAGTTTTTTGTTATAAGGTTTAAAGTTTAAACCCTGTTTTTGGTTTACTCATTGTTCTCATGCTTTTGAAAATTATATATTGTGTCTCTTTAAATTGTACCCAAAATCTGTTAATGTTTTGATTATTGAAATACAGGCGATTACCATTTTTTACATGAACCTATAGAGTGAGACATGTAGAAAAAGAACATATAGAGTAAAGTTTCAATATGTTTGTGCTTATACAAGTAATCACAATTGTTCTAGCCTTCATCTCTCATGACATGAAGACATAGCCGTTGCGTATTTACCCCACGACTACATCTTACACAAAAACAATTCGGATTTCTAGCTACATTTAATTTTCAAAACCATTCAATTTCTATATAATCTTATGATTAGCAAATTAATGATGACATACACATCAACATCTCCCTAAATTGTTTAAGATATTTAGAATATGTACATTTCATACCCGGTCCAAACACGGAATACTCGTCCCAAATGATTTGGTTTTCAGGTATTCTATTTCCTTTTTTTTTAATCTAAAATAAACTTTTTTATTCTTGTTTTTTTTTTTTCTTTTGGCATCCCCAGCTATGATTTGGCAAGAGCACAAAAGCCTAATTTTAAATAATAAATTGAATGCTCATTTGGGGTAATATACATGCTCGTGGGGATAGAGTGTGATATGAAATGGTGATGATCGAACATGAGCTTAATTAGACCAACACATGCTATTTACGGAATCCTTTTGACCGGAACATGTGATGTTAGTTCACATCAGAACTTCTTAATTAAACTTGTATGGTTACTTTTAATCAATTCTTTCAACCTCTTGAAGCATAATATTATGATTTATAAATTCAACCAAGTTGTTAAGCATTTATTAAGCATTACGTCTAAAGTTAAATTTCATATAACGATATATATGTGTAGATGATTCATGATTATGCTTTTTTAATAATTATAATATTCTTTAATTAGTTTATGTAATTATACCTTTTTATACAACATACTTAAGTTGGTAACTAAAGGTTTTTCTTTGATTTAGGCATTATTTTCTTATATTATAACGAGTAAGGGAGTTGTGTTTGCGGGTCAGAAAGTCAAGCCCGATCCAAACCCGGATATATACAACAAATATCTAAGCATGAACCCAAATAAACTACATATATTATTGGGTACGTTGAACACAAATAAAAATTTATACATTACATATAAGCTATGAAACCTGTTGCCAAGAAAAAAAAAAGCATTTTTCATAACTTTGTTAACAAATTTAACGGTTTAAACATGTCAAGATGTGAATCCGACTAGTTGACTCAAACTCGAACCAATTAGCTAAACGTGCTAGCGAGTTCAAACACGAACCGACCCAAACCCGTTTAACTTAACTGAAACCCACAAATTTAGGAAACTTTTATGTAGTTTTTGAGGTAAAAATCACAAGGCTAATGTTCATGAAGGTATATATATAATTAACTTAATATTTACATGTGAATCGAATGTTTAGTTATTTAAGCAACATCTAATGTACGTTAGATAAGAAACCCTTCCAAATAATTAAGTATATAGATAACAAAAACTGAACCAAGTTAAATTGACCATCATCTACTTGATATTGTTAATTCATAATTAACACTTGCTTTTCAAATAATTTATCCACTGTAAACTTTGATTGAAGAATAAACATATTAAAGCAATAACATTATAATTTATTGTAATTCAAAGCCTGAAAAAGCCATTCTTAATGTTCAAATAACCTTTTGGCTTCCTATATATTGAGAAGACAAAAACCTAAAGAGTATACTTTCAAATATGTTTACGCTTATACAATTAATTATCATTGTTCTAGCCTTCATCTCCCATGAACATGAAGTCATTGTCACTGCAACTACCTTAGTTGCTAAGGTTACTAAACATACTGATACCGCTAAACCTCTCTATAGCGCTCTCGCTTATTTCAACATCTCATCAGAGCTGCAACAAAACGGGGCACCGTTCCAATTACCTCAACGGGAACAAAATTTGCTTATAGACCTCGACGCACCATTCACATGGCACTACAGCTTCCCGCGTCAAGAGAGTTGCCAGGCTTGCCCTAGCCCGGTCACGTGTATGGAATATTTATGCACCGATTTACGAGCCACTAACACATACCAAAGCCCTTCTTGTCCACCACCAACCAATTCTTCAGTTTTTGAAGGTTATTATGATTGTGAGACATGCCCAGTTAATGTCATCAGTCCGGTTACTGGATTATGTAGCCAAGTCATACCAACCTACGATCAAATCATGTTTACATTCAGCAACGGTGGTAAATCTGATCCTTTGTATGATATGTATAGTACTTATCCTGTGGCAATGAGTACTAATCCTGATACGTTTTATCCGTTCCCTACAACTGTTTTTGGTGTGATCGCGTTGTCATCCTCGCCATACGCATTACCAGCGTATTTACAATCCCCAGTTGAAAAAATCGTAGCTCTCTGTTTGCCCAACAACGATTATGGTGTTCTTTTTTTCGGAAATGGTCCTTATTATCTGCCTCCTCTATCTAATGTCGATATAAGGAGTTTACTCTCTTATACCACGTTGTTGAAGCATCCAAAATCTTTTGGACACTTCATCGGTGTCAGTTCTATTGTTATAAAAAACAAAGGTATTAGTGTTCCTACGAATACCACTGCCAAGATAAGTACACTTGACCCTTACACCATACTTAGAACTGACATTTATAACAACGTGGTACGAAGAGTTTCAAAGGTTACAAAACGAATCCCTCCTGCAGAGTCGGTCGCACCGTTTGGCCTTTGCTTCAACACCACCGTTAATGGTACCAACATTGATATAAAAATACCAAATATTGATTTGATCCTACCCGGTGGGAATAAGTGGACTATATCCACTCCTAACTCTATCAAGAAGATGACGGATGATGTGTCATGTCTGGCGTTTGTTGATGGTGGTTCGACAAGTGAACATGCAATCGTGATTGGGGCGTATCAGTTTGAGGATAACTTTCTGGTGTTCAATCTGGAGAACTCGACTCTCGGGTTTAGTTCCTCGTTGCGGACACACAATTTGTTCTGTTGAATATGGTTTCTTTAAAGGTGTCAGGGGTTGTTATGTCAAGCTCCGTATGAGGAGAGTTGTTGTTTGAAGTCGATCAAGTTAGTTTCACTATTAAAGCTTTGTAATTCTCATGTTTTCTACATTGAATAAGATAACAACCCTTTTGATGTTCGAAAAAACTATTAACAACCAGACAAAGCTAAACTCTCTAATCTAATATATATAATTAATGAATCTGGATAATAATTTATATATACACGAGAAGCTATTAACAACCAAGACAAAAGAATAGAAATCTGCCTAACTGACTGCTCGAACTAACTAAAATAAATTACAACTCTAATTGCATGATGATAGATAGGAGTTTACCTTTAAGACTTATGGACTAAAAGACGGCGACAAAACTAAAAGATGTGGTTTATGGAAGTGACACATAGAAGTGTATCGTCACTGCTTTTATGTATTAGAAACTTTTACGTCAAAAACTTTAATAGTTGAACATAGGGCTGTAAACGAACCGAACGTTCAGCGAACAGTTCGGCGGGAAGTTTGTTTGTGTTCGTTCGTTTAATAAATGAACGAACATGAACAAGAATTTTCGTTCGGTTAGTTAAACGA
>WOUH02000007.1:902651-918100 GCA_009936405.2 Stevia rebaudiana
CATAAAAGAAAATCCACTACACCAGTTGAATCTTGAACATTTATATGAATTTTATACCTACATTATTGTAAAAAGAAGATAAATTTAATGTGTTGACTTTCATATTGGGTTCTTACAATTGGTCGATAAGTCACATAATGATAGGGTCGTTGCAATTCACACTCAATGCACAAAAATGTCTAAACATTCTGAAAATCGTTAAAAGAAAAGAGCATGTATACTCATAAATATGTCAAATTTATGCAAATCAAAACATCATTGTTTATAAATCTGTCAAAGTATTAACAACACTGCAGAAATACCTACAATATCTTGATCAAGTGTATAATAACCAGGTAATCTTGATGGATTTGCTAGTATCAGTTGGATAACCAAACCTTGATCCCTCAAATATGATAAAATACATATACATGTAACACTTCCTAATTTCTCATTAAAGTTATTCAAATGACAGGCTAGCCAGTACTGAACTAAAATGATTTCAATTTATAAAATCACAAGTTGCAACTGTATATTGTTACTTCCTATATCTATAATCTTAACTATGTAACTAATCAATACGTTTCCGGTAGATATCCCTCAAACATACTGATAAAAGAATTAACACATTTGGATACATACAAAAAGTTAGTGAGTACATACAAACAGAGTACAATACAAACTTTTGATCTTCGGATTTAGCAAATTAAATACATACAATATAAATTAACATTTGTAATCATAAAAAATATCTCCAAATTGAAACCCTAGAAACGTAAAGAACAAACGAAAACCACCTTAAACGATCAATCAAGCAAGGGAATAAGTTCAAATTAGAACCAATTCAATCCAAAATAGGTAAACAATGATGTGATTTGTTTAACTAAAGAGTACATGTAACCTGATATATAAATCGTCGGAGGTGCTGTGAATTTGGGATGCAAAGAACAAACCTTTGAACCCTCTGCAATCGTCGGAAGTGCAGGGTCGATACCAAAATACTGCATGCTGGTGCTCACGGTGGCTTGTATTGTCGTGTGCGGTGGTTCTGCTGATCCGTCGTTGGCACAGCAGTGCTCGGAGAAGCTACCGGAGGTGATAATGGGAAGAAGGAAGTGAATTTAGGGATGCGAAGATGGAACTTTGAATTTTGTGGGGCGTGATAAATTTTAGTTGAAAGAACCTGAGAATGCCACCTGGTATTTTTTTTTTTGCCACCTGGCATTTTATTTACGTGTTTATTAGAGGTAGATAAGATAAATATCAAAGGAACCTATAAAGTTCTAGTGGCTTAACGTAGTATCATGTACATGCAACATATCACAAAACATAGTCATTACATAAAAACGAGGTCAGTACATAAAAGTAAGAATAAATTTCGATACTTAATCTCATGTAAAAATGATATTTGACATTTGTATTTTTTTTTTAACGATATGGGAGCGGATTGCAATTATCTATCGTTAGTCTGACGTTTAAGGATTAAGCCCTGTGCCCATTCTAGGAGGAAACCTTAAGCCACGGGAAAACCTTATCTGGTTCGGAATTGAAACTATGACCTCCTAGTCTCAAGTTCAATCATTTATTGCCCTCATGTCATTAAGCTATAAACTCGTTGGCACTTGACATCTGTAACCATGTTTGCATGAATGTGAGACTTAATAGAAAAATATATTGTGAGTTGTAATGTTGTGGTTGGTGAATTATAGAAAATAGTCTCACACTCGTGAGAAGCGTTACAGAGGCTGTCACGCCATAAGAGGTGGTGTTCAACAGACGACCTATATATAAGAATAAAGTTGTAGATCCAAAGATGCAACTTATTGTCCATTTACCTTTTAATTCATTTTCACTTCATTATAATTTTATTATTCCAAGCAAGTGTATTATTTGTTTCCGAAAACCATGAATTTTTAAGTTGAAACTAGTTAATTACACCCAGCGCGTTGCGGCGGGGATATCCGGCTTCACTGGATGTGTTGCAAGAACGAAAAGATGTTAAAGTCAATGATTTAAAACATTCATTAATTTATACTAATATGAACAGCAAGATAACTAATAGAATATGTGTGAACGGTAAATAACATCAGGCATAGTTCACGTACACATGCTTAAGAAAGCAAAATGTTTAGTTTTATGTGAAATGTACTTTAGGACCTTAGGTTACAGTTGCTTGCGAAGCGTCAAAATATAGCGATGGTACGCCATCCTATTTAGTAGTTAAGGACTAATAAAGGTACTGTTGTTTTGCGTCTTTTGTTGATTACTCGGGCCATTCCTTGTACAACCTTCGTCTCACTATTTCCAGTGACTGAAAAGGGTAACCTTATGAAGACCAAATGTGTCAATGAGTTTGAAAGCAGAATGGTAATTATGTTGAATACTAATTAACAACATTTGATCTTTAAACTTGAACTATCCAGACCGTCCGTATCAAAATGACCAGTTGCATTAAGAAGTTCAAAACAAAATAAGGAAATGTTAACCCGGCCACTCACCAACCGGCCGTTTAAAACTAAATGTTTTGACCCATAAACCGAAAGACACAAAGGCTAATGGATAAGAATAACACCATTTTATCTTTTATTTAATAGTCAATAGTTCATATCTTGTTGGCTGGGTTTACCCCTTAGATTATTTGTTTGTGTTTGTCGACCCCACTCTCTGTGTATTTAAACTTTATCAATTCAGTGAATCATTATTGGCTTTGATATATTCAGTTCATTTAAAAACCTGCTCCTATAGTAACATATTTAAATGGTGCTCTATAACTTTACCAAGATTTATGTTGAAGTATGTGGTACCGATAAAAAAAACATGATTTTGTTACACATCAAGATTAAATATACATCTTAAACTAAGGAATTTTAAAAATCTGATTAATAAATTTTTTTAATATAAAAATAGCATATGTTAGCTATATATGAGTGCGCGCATTTAACCTTACAGTCTTCCTCCACACCTACAAAATCGATTAAAATACAACATATATTAGCCAATCAAGTGGAACTGCAAGACATTGAGGAAACACCATACTGGTGTGTACAACACAAAAAAACAGAAACACCAGTGGATCAATCGTAGAGAGTACATTACTTGTATAAAACATAGATGCATGAAACGAATAATCTCAACCTGACGGAGAATGAACTGAAATGGACATCCTTACTTGACTGGGATCATTTTAAGTTTCGAGGTCAACTCCAAAATGGCAAATAAACCTTTAAAAATTCAAGTCCACATCATAATCAACATAATCATACAATCTAAACCACAAGACCAAACAAAATACATGTTAATTTATAGCTAACGATCTTGCCTTTGACCTCGTTGCCACTTTAAGAAGCTAGTATCCCCAACCTTCACTTTTGTTCAAAAGCTGAAATAAATCATACGTAAAAAAAGATTAGCATAAAACTACTTATGAAAACTTGCAAGAAATATTCTAAATAACACACAAAACTAATTCCCAAAAATCAGAAATGAACCCACCACCATCAGCCGTTGATCACCACTACTATACGGCACCACCGATATCTCACTGTTTTTCTACAAAATGCGGAATTCATACTATAAAAACAAAACTTGAACAAACGAATTTTGCAGATTAAATACAAAAATTCATACTCTATGCAACAAAACCTAAAAAACGAATTTTACAAAATAAGGCCCGGGTCTAGCTATTTACAATCACATCAAAAGGATTAGACCACCATGAATTGTAAGTGAATAATAACACATCAGAAATCAATTCACCTTGAACTTGTCCTCCGATATGCCGCCCCAAGCTGCCGATCGAGACGCCAAATCCCAAACGGAGTGTCGCTTTACGCTGAATCATCACAACCTTTTGAAAAGATCACAAAACTACACTGGTGTTAACAATTGTGCTTTCACAAGAGGCCTATGAAAGAGGTGGCAACCAAGACCCGAAAAATCTTCTCACAAATCCATATAAGAAACTTCAATGCTGAGAGGCACCGAAAAAACGATTGCCAACAACCTAGAAATGATATCATCGTTCCTCCCTCGTCGTCGGAGCAAATGAGAACCGGACAGGCAAAGGAAATTAGGCTATGTTTAAAGCTGCGAAACACTAAACAAAAAGCACCACGTGTGCTGGTTATCATTAACACATCATGTGCCCAGCATTAGCTCTTTGTTTGCTTTGCAACAATAGTTGTCCAAATTACGAAAATACCCCTATACTGTTCATAACGTTGATAATTTAATAAATATAATAAAAAAAAGCTTGAGAGTGGGTTGATTAATAAAAATCAAATAAGCAGGTACCCAAATTCGGTATTTCCAACTTGTGCCATCGTATTTAAAGAACAAAATGTGACATTTACAAAAATGAGATTAAATATAGAAGAAAAATATACAAGTTAAAGATACCTTTACCTAGTCTGTCTTTACCTCTGTATCTTAATTCCAAAGCTTCATATGCACCCATAAAACATTTTTTTTCTCAAAATGATAATCATATCGGCCCACAAATTCTTTGCTTTTACAATATCATAACTCGTGTCCTTTAATACTATGTATGATTAATGATTAGAAGGTTATCACTATCCTTTAGTTTAGGACTACTGCAAATGATAAGTTATAACATACCTGACTTACATGTAACTATTCTGAAAACCCACAGAGCATTCTAAGAAGATATTCTATCACTTGCTGAAATCAAAATAAGCAGATAAATAACTTTGTGCACACCTTTGATTTGTCATACACCACAAAATAACAAAACACACAACTCAAGTAATAAGAAATATTCCTTTGCAGTATTATATTAAAAGTGCCACTAATGCCAAAAAAAATAAAAATTAGACTGAGTTGAGCTTGGACCTTGGTTTTAAAAAGCGAGAAGCGCAAAAAAGCGACAAGGTCGAAAACCGAAGCGAGAAGCGCATCATCGCAGGTAGGCTTCGATTTATTCATCTTCATCACAGGTAGGCTTCGATTTCTTCATCTTCATCTCTAATTTTAGCCTAAAATATCGATTCTTGTGTTTTGTAACTGAATCGCGCGCTTTGCGCCTTTGATTTCACCCGAAAAAGCGTGATAGGCGCTCGCTTCTTGTACATAGCTCGCCTTGTGTGACCTAAAGCGACCCCCTTTGCGCATGAGGTCGCCTTGCGCCTAGGCGCGCTTTTTAAAACCAAGGCTTGGACCAAAAGAAACATTTCTTTTTTAAAACAATAACCAGATACAGACTTCTAAAATAACAATTTGGTAAAGCTGAATTAGCTCTAACGAATAAACAAAATGTCAAATTAATGAAAACAATTTATGACATAAGAACAATTAAAAATAAGATTTTGTAAATGAAATAAAAAAGTTAAAAAAAACCAAGAACTGCATGCTCGTCTTATAGTCTGCAATTTCGTTGAGAAAATTTCACAATCTTTCTTACTATAAATTTACTCAGCTTTGCAAATCACTTAATTTTATATGCAACAACTCAATAAGTACATTCTTTGAACAACTCAATAAGTGAAATTCAAAATAAGTCAGAATGTACTTTTCTAAACCCTGTATAAAATTCAAACATGTGCTTCGTGACTAACCTAATGATTGCTTCCATAATTAAGGTCTTAAGGACCATCAAGCTTTAACTTTAATCTGCACACAAACATCAAAATTATTTAGAAATTTTCAAATGATGAAATCAACACACATGCAACAAAATCAATCAGATTACAAACATCTGGTCATAATATCATCAAGGTGCATAAGGTTGCATTACACAAATATCCATTTTAGTACAGAATTACAGATAAGGGCAGGTCTCACCATCAACGAATAACTCTGTTGCTGTTGTTCGCTAAATCATTGTTAGAACTCTGCCTCATCCCGTGCTAGTAAAGAAACCAACATACCTTTGTAGAATGCTTAATCAAAGTTCTATCCTTTTCAGTACCCTTGCTGTGGAAAACAAACAATAAATTGATTTATCATTCATCTTTTTAACCTGTTAAATCAATTTAATATCCATTAAGACATTCTTAAACCAAAATTTTTTTAAAATATATATATAAATCATTATCAATAACCAAAGTATAAGTGATTGTCCAGTATCAATCGCCATTTCCTAACTAAATCCTTTCTCTAAATTTGGAAAAAAAAAACCCACATATTTGCAACTTTAATCTTGCACGTAGACAAAGTGATCAATTTATTAAAAGCTACCAAAGAAAGAAGCTAATAATCAGCTAAAGATTACTTTGTTACGAAAAGAAAACAATAGAAGATTATTCACATCCATTACATGGCAAAACGAAATCAGGCAGATGAAAATAGGGGAAAAATAAATAATAAATACCAAAAACGGCACTGATCCATCTTCGTATCAGCCACGACCACCACCGATCTATCGACCATTTTATCATTACTCATGTGAAGCACATAAAGATCATCAGTTGAATGCCTGACTAAACCTATTTCACCCTAGGGATATGTATGAATTCATATCATAAGATTTAAAAGCATCTCAGTAGTTCATCTAATCTATAAACTTGTAAGCAAATCCTGTTGATATATAAATCTAAAATCAAGAAAGCAAATGAAAATAAGAATTAACCTTATATTGAAAATGAAATAGTGTAATCAATTCCATAACTCTTCCAAATTACACTACCACCTGTGGTACACAAAAAGATCATCGTGAACATAAAGTGCAGAAAGATGAATTATACAATCAAAATTTATAACCATACAAAAACCATGAAATAAACACACCTTTGAGTTATCTGAAACTCTATAGGTTTAACTTCACCAAGTTCACAATCTATATTCAACATGGATCCACTATGGACCAGTTCAACAAAACCCTAGGTCCCTGCAAAAAAAAGAAAAGAAAGAAAGAGCAGGTATATATAAATCAGAGATCACAAACGTTGTTGATATGTAAAAGCAGCTAATTCGACCAAAATCAGTGAAGAATGTAAAAGATCATTTTTGGCGGTTACGGGAGAACGAACAAAAAATTTTGATTCCTAAAGACACAATAATCATGTCAATATAACTTTTAAAATGAAGATTAAATATATAAAAAAGATAACCCTGCTCAAAAAGTTGATGATATGCCTTCAATTGAGGCCCATGAGAGTTGAAAATTCTTACCGTTGACCGTAACATAAGAAATCAGAGTAAATCTTGAGCATTTTGCTACTGGGTTCTAATGTCTTCTTCAATCTCGAACTCTAGAAATAAATAAAATTGGTAGAAAGGCAAACCTCACAACCATATGTAACAACTAAATCTACAAAAGAAAATTTTAGGTAAAAACAAAGCAGAAGAAGATATTATCATGTCAGCAAACCTAATCGGAAAAAAATCAAAGACCACCACATCGGCGCCACCGCCAGGCCATCGCCACCTAGGATTCCTGAGAAACAAAGACCATAAGGTAAGCGACGGTCCAAATCACAAACCCCAACGGCGATGGTGAACAAAACGGAACAACCATCGCATAGTCGCCAACAGCAGATCGTCGCCATCTAGGGTTCCCAGAAACAAATACCAAAAGGACAAAGACGAAGGCACCAGCACTATTGAACAACCCGGCGGTGATGGTTGAGTTGCCTCTTTCTCCGGCGTAGGATGGAGACTCGATGAAACTATGCAAGTCGAGTGACACGCGTGGGTATACCTGACACTACATAGTGACACCGAAAAAAGCATGTGGATAAATCTGATTGGTCTATTATAAACCTACACGGCAATTGAAAACGTTACTATTCATTACTGTTCATAACGAGTGAAAATTAATAAGTATATAATATGTGGATTCATTTTAACCTGTTGGCCATGATGTAGACTTCAGCAGATCTGAAAGCCTCCGAAATTTTTTTAACATTTTTAAGTTGTGTTTTTCCCGCACAAATTCTTCCTTCGACGCTCATTGCCGATGGAACCCTAGATATCCACCCCCAATTTGCTCTACATCAAATCCATCCAATCGCTGTTAACACCTGCAATCCCTCAGCCGGAGACATAAATGGCGTCACCGGCGACCGCCAACGACCACTCAAACACAAAAACAGAAGACGAAATGACGGCATTCCACAAGAAACGGTCCCGGCGCGTGAGCTTTGCGGAGAACACTTCGATTCACATATTTGACCGTGATGATGAGTTCGAAACTCCTCCTGACCCTGAACCCCGCAGTCCACCGTCTGAGGACCAAAGGTCTACTGAACGGGATAGTGACTCAAAGCAGTCTTCAAACAACGAAGATGATGAAGATGATGATGGTGAGCCTGGGATGATAGTGCCGTTTTTTCATGTGGCTGGGTCTCCGTCATCCGGTGGAAGCACTGTTTCTGCTACCTCCAATGATGGCAAGTTTTCCTGACCTTATTAATTTTCATTTAGTTGATTAGCTCATGATGAATATCTGAATTTGCTTTCAGTTCATGTGATATCTATTAGTGATCTTAGTTATTGGATTGTTATGGAGTGATTCTCTAACTCTATGGTTGCTGAATTTTGGAGGTGAGGAGCTTGAATGAGCAGCCCGCGTATATATACCAGTGTCTTAGATTTAGAACCTTCAAGTTTAGATCTTTCTATACAGTTATTGTTAGCTGAATATTTACTGTTGTACACATCTATCTATTCACAAGATTTGATGACTTAGATCAGAACTATGATGAGGGATCTAAGCTATTCTTTGGGTTTTGATTGGTTTATGGCTGGTTAGAATTTTCTTAAATTTAGGTGGGTCGTGCATATGCTCGTATCACGTTTTTCGTGTAAAAGGTTAATCTTTTAGAGTTTTAGTGAAAGTATTAACCTTGAGAAGCAAAGGTTAAGCAGATGAGCTGGGTTTGGGGTCCCACATGGTTATAATCACTACAAAATGTTTTTTATTGCTATTTTTAAATGATGCAAACACTACACAAGTAGTACATTGGATGTTATCTATGTTTATAAATTCCCTTGAAGATCTTTAAATACTGCTAACTGTTTTTTTCCAAATAAATGACTGCTTGCAGAAGATAATTTTTTCGGTCCTGTATCGACAAGTTTTATTAGAAGAGATGTATTAGACTCTGCCACCTCAGATGATAATCATGATCAAACCATGGATTCAACAGCATTTTCAATGCATTTTCGTAGTCTTGCTAGATCAGACATTGAAGGAGATTTGAAAACTTCTACAAAGGTTCAACTTTCTTTTGAGGAGAAAACCCCTACTCCAAGTTTTCTTCCTTCTAATACAAGCAACTCCATGCAACTGACACTTGTAAATAAGGCGATTCCTCAACCTGATATTACGGGTTCTCATTCAAGTGACATGAGTATTGTTGAAGCATATGATGATAAGTATGACTATGGGAGATTATCACCTGCAATGGATCCGCTCTTTGCAGAGAACCACAATGATATGCACATTGTTTCGCTTATTTCTGTGGTAAATTCACCGATAAAAGGTGGAATACAAAACAGAAATGGGTCTGAATTTATGGATTTTAGTTATGATAAAGATAATAATATTACCAGTCATGAGGAGCACAAAGAACCTGTTTCTGTTGAACACAATGAGACACACGTTGCAGATGATGGTTCTATGCTTCTTCCCAGTAAGCATACCGCGTTTGGTGTTTTGTCTGATACATCTGATATCCAGGCTTCTAAATCATTGTCCCCCAATCAATTTATTCGGGTATGCGCGTACAACTAAATTCAAACTGTTGTTGCTGTTCTTTAAGTTACTTTTAGTTATTTTTATAATGTATCATGTCAATTCTTGCTTTATGCAGCATGACCTTCATCCACATTACTTAACATGCATTTGACCGTGATCTGTTGTTTATATTTGACCCACTTATCTAAAATTGATTCAATTTGTTTTCTTCAGTAGAATGTTGTTGGTTTATCTAACAGTTTAAATGTGACAAATATAAATTACTTCATGGAAATATGTCAAATGGATAGAATCAGTCAAAGTTTCCCAAAAATATTCTAATGCATGAATCATTCTAAATTAACTTGCTAAACGAGTTAGATTATTATTGAAATTATGTAACTTTTGGCAATTATATCTGGCAAAATAATAGTGACCCGTTTTGGCCCATTACTCAACCTGCCTGATTTACCACACATATTCAATACTTTTTTAATTACACTATGCACACACACACACACACACAAATAGAAGTATAAAACTACAAAGCATAGTTTGACCTTTGTGGACTGAATTATACTTTAGCTGACATTTATTGTTTTGCAGTTACTTGATTTTCATTAATCTGCTTTTGATATATAGGATACTCTTACTGTTAACACAAACAAGCCCACGAAAGACGCATTTAAAATCAACTCAAGTATTGAAATCTTGGCTACTAATCAAGGGACTCCTTCAAATCTTACGAATATGGTTCATCAAGTAAACGATGTAACAGAAAAAGAAAATAAATCTCCTTTGGTCGGGTCACTTACACATTTAACCGATAGACCAAATCACTTACTTCCAAAAGGTGTTGGTCTATTTAAATCACCAGGAACCGTGACTCCTTTCAACAAGTCAGCAAGTGTTATTAAAAGAGCTAGTGTTTCATCTTTACAAAAAAGCATCTCTAAATTAAGAATTCTAGAAGCTTCTCCTTTTTCTGATGTTATGACAGCTAAACTTCAAGATTCAAATCGTAGATCTTTGACAGGTCTATCAAAGATGACTTCTTTAGATAATTTAGATGATCATAAGACTGATACACCAAATAATCTCGCACCTAAATCACAACTTATATTACCATATGAAAACACACCGTCTGGAGGACACGTGCATCAAACTGTACCACAATCTCCAGATATCAGATACGGTTATCAAGATGATGAAAATAAGATTGATTTTCAGCAAGCTTTTAATTCTTCCTCAAAGAAGTTGAAAAAAGCGACACCAGAAAAATTTGGAGTCAGTCAGAATGAAGATGCAGAGCAACCTGTTCAGCCCAACGGGTCATTAGAATTTGAACCGGGTCATGTTGGAGGGTTAGTTACTGGATCTGATGATACGGGCTTTTTGTACATCAACGCGAGAGAAAATTTAACACCTGTAAATGTTGAAAGATCCAATATGGAAGAAATGATGCATGAAAGGAATGATTCTGTTAATCATGCCAACAATATAGAACATGAAAAGTTTGAATCAATTTCCACAGAAAGTGACATTTCCATTGGACGTACGAAAGCGTCTCTTGCTTTAAATGGCAGAATGGATGATCAATCGTGTCATAAGTTCAAAACTGTAATTTTTTTATTTTTTCTCCTTTTAAGGTTAGTTTTTTTTAATAAAGATAGTTTGACTCTCGTGTTACAATTTTTTTCAGAATTTGGCAGACCAGTTTGGTAGCAGCCCCTCAAATAAAGAGACGGAGAGTGTGTCGCATGTTGAAAACAATGAGATTAATAATGCAGAAAATGTTTCGTCTGATGTGAGTTCAGCTGAACGGAAAAGAAAAGCTGAACACGTGACTACCGACAAAAATGCTAAAATCAAATCTAGTTCAAATTGTGATCTTGAACTACCAAGTGACGATGCAATGTTAATTAATGGTCCGAATCTGGAGCATTTGACTCAGGTTTGACTGTCAACTGGTATTTTGTGTTATTGAATAGCTTGCCTTTAATGAAAAACTCCACTCTTTTTAAAACATATTTGTTTTGGTTGATATAAGTATTTATCAAATATTTTATTTTGCAGATTCATACAAGATACTTCAAGGAAACAAAACTTCTTTCGCATTCAGTTGATAAAATGAATTTGCACGCGGTATATTCTTTTATCTTTGAGCTTGTAAAATATCTCAAAACTTTCTCGATTTTCACATTTTTTTCTATGTTTTTTCAACTCTAAAGCCGGATGCTTTGAAACTATAAGTTTGCACGTAGAAAGTGGAATTCATTACCATGTTTTTTACCTCTGTTTAATATTTTGTTATGATTGCTTTGTTTGCAGATTGATCGTTTGGATGTTATTTTGGGGAAGCTTCAGAGGTCAAAAACATATGAGCTTCTTTCTAATAATGTTCAGTCTCAAGATAAAAGGTAGTTTATACTTTATATGAATACCATTCTTTCATTTATGCACACCACACCACTAGTTCCCAACATTAATATTCAAGATAAAAGATACTTTATATTATATCCAACTTTAGATTTGTTTATTTTATATATCAAATTCCTTTTTTTATATGGAAAATTACAGAGCAGCAGAAACAAAACTGATGCTGTGTAAATATGTGCATGAGCAAGCAAAATTGCAGCTAATGCGCATGAAACGCGATAGATTACTGGTATTCAATACTCCCATTTTTCTAATTTTTTTTTTAAAGTCTTCCTTTTTGTAATCCCAGTTCTGTTTTATGTACAGAAAAATGTGCAATCGGTTGCATCCGGAATTCAAGAGTCAGAAAAACTAAAGTTGGGTTCACTAAAAGACTTACTAGATGCTCAAGTTATTCATCAGGAGTCGTTACAAGACAACGTTAAGGAAATTCAAGAGGTATTAACTATTAAATCTATTTTCCCAACTTATATTGAACTGTTATTAGTGTTTCAGGTTGTTTTTTACCTTTATTGTTATTTACAATGCCAGGTGGACAAAGAAAAAGTATCTTCACTGACACACGCGATAAAAGATACTGATAGAAGACTTTTCGAATTGACAAAATTATTCCATATATCATGTAAAATGGAAGGTGAACCAAACACTGCTGATACAATCGCATATGTTAATACTTATTTGAGGAAAAAAACACAATGTCAAATCATGCGGAAGGATATGCAGGTTCTGCATATACTCAACTCACTAGTTCAATTTATCATGTTAGATGATAATATAATATTATTTTATTGAGTAAATGTTTTTTTTTGCTACTTTTTCATTCTTATTCCAGCTTTGGGTTATAGACAGTTTGAAGAGTAACAAAGATCATCATGAAGTTGTTCTTAACTACCTTGATCTAATGCTACTAAGGTTTGTTGTAAAGGCCAGTTGTTATCATGAATTGCATTATTTAAAAAAAGACTTCATAATATGTATTAAACTATTTTTAATTTTATTAAGTTTTTGTCGTTGGTGTTTATAGGTTAACGGTTACTTCTGGTGTAGCCTCAAGCATTTCCATTTCCATTACATTAAATCAAATGAATATTCACAAGGTGAAATATTATATTCTTAGGTTGTTGAATTTTCATATGTTTTAAATCAATCATTATATATAATGTTTTTAATTAAGAGTTGCATTGTAGACTTTTAGAGATATGGATGCATCAACTGCTTTTGGGTTTGTTTTTAATACCGAATTAGTACAGAAGAATTTCACTGCAACAAGTATGGCACACGAAACTCAAGTAAGGATATTAGTAAATATATGTAACAGTTCCTAATTTAATATTAAAGTTAAATATGATTGTTTTCATAATAGATGACAAGTTCTCTTTTGGGGAATTTGATTGATGTGATGGAGGAGATACAACTTGCTAAAATAGAGCTAAAGAACATGATTTATGCAAGATTTCACACATCCTTAGGTAATCTTGCCTTAATGTTTTCTTATCCTGTTTTGCTTGTCTAAATATTGGTAAAAAGATCATTTAATATCACTTTCGAACAATTTATATATATATAGGATTCGTGTATTATATGAACCTGATCTTAGAGAGTTACACAATTTAATCTGGACCCAATATTTTTCAATCTGAACCATCCATTTTTAAGATGTGTTACACAATGTACACATCTTAAAATGGAGGGCCCAGATTGAGTTACTTATAAAATGGAGGGCCCAAATTGAGTTAGGGCCCAAACTGAGTTACTTATAAAAGGGAGGGTCCATATTGAGTTTGTTTTGTTAACTCTCTAATATCAGGTTTATATAATACACACCCTCTCTCTATATATATTTATAGTTTTTTTTCTAAGGTTATATTATTCTATTTGAAAAGTGAAGTTTTACACAACATATGTGGATTTGCAGACAAACGCCTTGATCTGGAACTTTATTTCTTTGATTCAAACAGCCGAAAGAAGGCAACAATAACTCTAGACACTTCATGTCTAAGAAGGTGCCTTTTTTTTATATTATTTGACCGTATACTTTAATGCACATTAAAAGTAAATTTAGTCAGTTATGTTCCATTTGTGTTTCTGTGAATTACGTATGATTTCATGCATTAGAAATTCAAACAACTAGTTCAAGTATTTCAAGTTTTTTTTTTTTTTTTTTTTTTTTTGCCTTTGATTCTTAATTTGTTGCACATTTTCTGATTTTAACATTGAAATATGAACAGGGGTATCTACCCATCTGAGATTGTTGCAAGCCAGATTTGCGTTTCAGTTAATGGATCACAAAATTGTTCCAATGAAAAATTCTCAGCTGAAATTGCAGCAGTAGTTGATGGTCTCAAAGCGGGATTTTTAAGGATTTTACGGTTATGTAGGTGCATTTCACAGTTGGTCAGCCTCCAAAGTAAATGTTAAGTTGAGTGTAATGAAGAAAAAAATTACTCAAGTTATGGTCAATGGTCAATCACTTGTTGAATTAAATGACTACTGTTTTTCTTTCCATTTGAGTCTGTAAATCTGAAATATTGTATGATTAAAACAAGTGTTCTTCAGTAAAGGTTAGTTGCTTTCTATAAATATTGTAGATGTTTGAAATAATACATAATTTTAATATAATAAATAGCAAATAATAAAGATTTAAGAATTATAAGATTCTATTTTACAAAAAATATAATCAAAATTTTCTTACAAAATCTTTTATGTTTATTTAATTATATAATTAGATTACCAATGATTTGTTAGCCCAAAAAAATAGTGTATTCGTGATAACAACTATTAATGACCTTAGTTCAAGTTATTGCAATTTAGCCATCCTACTTGCAAAGAATAGCAACTACATCCTCAATACCATCTTGTTAGTTCAACCATACATGGTGGTTGCATTTTGCCACTATTCTTCTCCTTTCACTCCACTCATTCTCGATCTTCAACAGGCTCATCGAGCCAAACGATGACTCGAGTTTCATCCAAGCTACGCTTAAACTCAAATATCTTGATAAAAGTTTTAGACTCTATATGAGCTAACTCGTTTAGTTACTAAACTATGCCTAAGTTAAAGCTGCTTTAGTTTGACTTAACTCGATCCTTAACCGACATAATATGCAACACTTTATAATGCGATTTCAAAATCTATAGTTTCTTTAACTAAGATATCACAAAATAAAAAATATAGATTTTATTAGCCCTTCATGTATTCTTTAGTACTACAAAATATTTATCTCTTTGTTTATCAATTTAGATCATGTTATAAACGAGTGGAAAATATTTCTCTCTTTGTTTATCAATTTAGATCATGTTATAAACGAGTGGTTCAATTTTGAGTAAATTGCAGTATTCATCCTTTAGGTTTATATATGATTTCAGAATTCATCCTTTATCTATAAAACCTACC
>WOUH02000007.1:923350-937906 GCA_009936405.2 Stevia rebaudiana
AAATAGTCATAATTAACCTTATGATTTCATCTATACTACGTACCTTTTCATAGTTAAGAAACATATCACCCCAAATACTTGGAGAAATGCTGCGAAAGGGCCGGAAAGCTTCTTGTTTAGAAGTCATGCTTAACTGTTTGTTTGATACTACGTATTGAAGTTGTGTTGCTATGAGCTTGAATGAAATCGATGACTATTTATAAGGGTTGATGATGCATTATTATATAGTAAAAGATTAGTTAAAGATGGACTAAAATAATTGCGTCATATTAATTATTATATATTAAATATATACATATATAATAATATAGATTTATGTGTGTATAAACAGTAATATAGATAGAGAAAGAGTGAGTGGGGTTTTGTAAGAGGGAAATTTACCTACATGGCTACATGAATATGTTCGATCAAGTTATTACAAAAGTAGATATGAAAAACGCAGGCTAAACTCAAAAAAGTGTAGAACAGTCAATCAGTTGACAACACGTGTTTTCATTGGTTAAATTCGTCAGCGCTTTTTTAGCCATTCTTTCTGTTGTGTACTGTATTTCTAATATGTGACATGTTCCCAGTAGATGGCATCTTGTCACCTATCTAAAAAAATATATCCTCTGCTAAAGAAAAAATTCAGCCTATTCGTCGATGCTTTTGAAAGTTGAACAAAAGCACTGGCTAATAGTTGCGCCATTTATAGCCGATGACATACTTTTTAGCTAGGAACAAGATGTTCCTCTGCAGAGAACATGCCACGTATCAAAAATATATTACATAACATAAGGAATGGCTAAAAAAAAGCCTCGACTAATTAGCCTGCACTTTTTTAAATTTAGTCTGCGCTTTTCGTGTCTACTTTGGTATTAACTTGGTCAAACATATCCATTTAGGTAATTTTTACTTTGTAAAAAGGGTTCATAGGATTTTTATAAGTCACACATGAACCAGCTAAAATTCTCGTTTTTTTTAGCTCATTGTGTCTTTGGTATATCATCATTTTGTCTATCCAATTCGTCATTGTACTTTATGGTTTAGCCTTAGTGTTAACTCTTAGGGCCGTTTAGTTGGCGGAATTCGTTGGAATAGAATTGTAATTGTAATTGGAAAGTGAATTTGAATTGAAATTTATAGGATTCCTTCCAAAATACAAAATGTGTTTGGTTGTGTTTGTTGTGAAAATTGGAAAGTGAAAAATTTATTGGTGAGTGGTAACTTTAATGATCAGTGGTGAATGGTGGTGGTAGGTGGCGGCGGAAAGTGGTGATAGTGGCAGGGGCAGTGGGTGGTGGAAGGTGGTGGTGGGTAGCGGCATGTGGTGGTTGGTGGCGGCAGGAGGTGGCAGGAGGCGGCGTGAGGTGGCGACTGGAAGTGGCGGCGGGAGTGGCAACCAGTGCCGACAAGGCGGGGGTGGAGGCGCCGGCGGGGGAAGTGGTTGCTGGCAAGTAGTGGCGGCTGTGTTAATCGGTGCGGCAATTGGGGGGGGGGGGGGTTGTGGTGGGTGACTTGAACATATATACGAAATCTAGCTTCCTAAATCCTTTTAAGCATGGAAAGAATTTGAATTCCATCAAGTGTGAGATTTTGTTTGAATTCATTTGATTTCCAATTCCTTATCATAGTCAACCAAGCACAGCAAGTGATGAAAATTCAAATTCTAAATCTCTCCAATTCTATTCAGTTCTGTCCAACAAAACGGACCCTTAAGGTTTAACATCTATGTTTTAGAATCTACGTTTACCAATTTACGCTTAGAATTTAGCTTTTGATGGGTTAGATATTAGCTTAGGGGTTTAATGTTAGTGTTTACATTTTAGGGTTCAAAGTTTACGCGTACTAGCTCATTGAGTCTTCGTGTTTGTCATTGTGTCATCTTTATCATTTTTATCTGCTTTAACTTTAGGTTTTAAGATTTAAAGTTTATGATTTAACGACTTCCTTCCAATGTCAATAGAATTAGCTCGATCGGAGTTGTGGTCGCTCAACCAAAATCAGAATTGATCACTTTTCAGGCAGTCTCATCTTTCGCTAATATTTTTTGAATAAATAAAAGTAATATATGTATGTTATGTCACCTTTTATTTTTTAATTTACAAACAATCCGATCACGATTATGATAGTTTAATTCTACAAAGAATATCCTTTTTTTATATTAGTTGTGTGTCCATATTTTGACTTGTAGCCTCCATGTAGCTTGAAGGTTTTGGTTAATTAGAGTGTGTTCGTGACAAAATAAACTGAAGCCATTTTAATTCAACTAAAATATGTATGCTTTAGTTTTAATAGGTTAAAATGACCCGAACACACCAAATGACCTGAACACACCAAATGACCCGAACACATCTAAATAGACTAAAATATCCAACTTTAAAAAAGGATTCACGTGATTAGATCATGATGATCTATTTAAACTAAACGTTACATAATTAAATCAATTAAAGTGTATAAATCAATTAAAGTGTGTAAATCAATTAAAATGTGTTCGAGTCAAGTGAAGTCGATGCCACTTTAATTGACTTATAAAAATATGTCCAAAAGTTGGATATTTAAGGTCAGGTCATTTTTGCCCATCAACAGCAAATGAATGAGTTCCTCCGAAACTGAATCAAGAGTATTGAAAACTACAAGATACAAAAGAAGAATGGAGGGGAGATCAAGGACAGTATGCAAGTGATGATGAAAGTTGATTATCCAACTTTACTTTAATGTTTGAATGTGTGTTTAATTCCGGGCAATTTGGTTTGATGGAATGATATTTTAAAATTTTGTTCATATTGATGTGTTTTGACAATTGAACATTTTTGTTTGAGTTTATAATATTTAGACTATACGGTACATCAACGGAGTGGGTGTGACTCATCCCCACCCACGCCCCTAACACCACCTCTCTCATTAAATTTCCAAGCGTGAGTGACAACGTCGTGGTTGACTGGCTGGAGTCATGCCACCCTCGTCCTTGAATTAGTTATTTCTTAATTTTCTTTCTGTTTTCAACCAAACACAATGCACCACTTTATCATTTTACTAATCACAATACACAACTTCATTCTCCTGTCTTTTACCCACTAATACTTACACTCATTTGGGCATTTCACCCACAAGTGAGTGCTCAAAAGAGCTAGTGACTCTCTTTCTACGTGACGTCTACATGATGCACCCAATTACACCCACTCAGTCGGACAAACTGCATGATTTTATGAATATTGCAAACCAGAAAAAGAAAAAATACCCAAAAAAGTAACAAACTTTAAATTCACGAAGTTGTGGCGTCGCCGCGTCGGTACAAGTTAACCAAAAACTATTAATTATACATAGTATTAATAAACCAATGAAGTGCAATGATTATATTACCCTTAATCAACAGTTGTAACTGGGTGATATCATTAAAGGGTATTTCGGACCGTGCAAGCATTAACTCTCCCCATCAAAGAGAGAGAGACCGACGGAGACTGGATCATCTGGTAAACGATGGCCGAGACCTGCGGTTCCGATTGAGGTTGACAAAGACGGCGTTAACGGTTAGACTATTCGGTATACTGGGCTGTATTGGGGGCTGCAGTGGCTGCGACGCAGGAGAGAGAAAGAGTAAAGTGGGTGAGTAAAATGGCGAAAATGCATGGGCAGTATTGGAGGCTGTAGTGATGATTAATTATTCATTTTTTTTTATAATTTCATTTTATAAAAAAAAAGTCACATTATTTAAAAAAATGCTTACCTATAGAAAATTGGTAAAGGCTTTCGCGCGCGGTTCTCTCGGACATTTGAAGATATTCGTCCCACGCGTCGCTGCAAGTGCCGTATGCCAACTGTCGCAAAGCGGCTGTACATTTTTGAAAACAAGAAAAACCAAGTCTGCCTCTTCCGTCGTACCTCTGCTGGAAAAACTCGTATTTTTGTTCCAACTCTACAGCTATTCTCGTGAAAAGATTCTGACTCATCCTAAAACGACGTTCAAAAAGATCTTCTCCGTATGTTGGATGTGGGGCAAAATAATCAGCAATGAGTCGCTCGTGACCACCCCTACGATCACGATTTAAAGGTGGATTTCTACGCGCAATCGGTCTCTCAACTTGCTGATTGTAGTAAATGGCGCCTTGAACAACAGCTTGTACGAAAAACTCATCTTCCTCACTTGATGATGGCATGATGATGTTTTTTTTGTAAATTTTTAGAGTGAAAGAGAAAATGAGATTTGAAAGAAAAAGATTTAAAGGTTTGGGATGATTTTGAAAGAGATTATGTGTAGTATATATATAAAACTTATATATATTTTAAATTCAATGGTAATTTTTATAACAATAGCCAAATCAAAACTACTCTAACAAATTAGGTTATCTTACATAGTTATTGGGTGCACTTAAAAAAATTTAATTGCTAATGATAATATATTTGTAATATTTTCATATACCTCAACCAACGTATTATGGTTCCTAAACGCTAAAAAAAACTCTTAACCCTTTAAAACATGAGCCACGTGCATTGGTCCACCGTATACACTCTCAAAATTAAATTATATTCCCCAGATTGTTTACATAATGTTTTACTTATTTTATAAGATACTTAGATGTATTAGATGGTCATGTTTAGGTGACACTTTTACCATGTCTGGGTTATAGTGTAACTTAAGTATGATGAAATGACATTTTTTTCAATGATATCAAGTAAACGTGTAACAAGTGTTTTTGAGAATCGGTTTTGGTTAGGAATCGATTTAGGTTTTGGTCAGCAAAAGTCAGCAACCATGTGGAGAAGGAACCGTTTCCGATCATTGCAATTCTTGTTATGATTTCTCATGAAAATGGAAACCGCCTGAAACCACCGGTTTGGGTAGGAACCTTTAAATCTAGTTCTGGAACCGGGTTTTTTGAACACCTCTAACATCAAGATGATTGTTAAAATGTTTCCGAGAAAAATGAGTCGAATGTTCAAGTACCTTAGTAAACGAAAAAGTCGGAAATTTTGCTCTTAAGAAAATATACAATACATCACCACTTAACAAATAGTCAAATATATACGCCGGTCACTTTCGGTTCCCCGACTTAATTAACCAACCAGAAACAAGTCAACAAGACACGATTTCTACCTTAGGTTAGACGCAAAAGTGACAACAACGTATCAAAAGAAAAATAAAAAAAAGTTATTTCTTTTAAATGAAGAAAAAAGAGCAAACCGCATATTTCAAAAGCATAAATCTCAGATTCATGGTATATTTTGAAAGAAAGATATCGTATATTTTAATCAAAACGAAAAATGTGTGTACCTTCAGCTTCATATACACTCAACTTTTCTATTAATTACAATATTTGGTTAAACATATAATTAAAAATAAATAAATAAAAACTCTCTTTATAACTCTATTAGAAGTAGAAGTAGAGGTGTGGATGAGTTGGTTTGACTCGATTTTTGACTCAACTCGAACCCTAATTCGAAATTTTGTTTTTTCAATTTTAAAACTATATTGGGTTTGGTTTTATCGGTTTTGAGCTTCTTGTTTTCGATTTGGGTTCGTTTGGGTCTCGGTCTATATCAATTTAGTATTTAGGCCTAAATGTTTTGACCTAAAAAATTTAACCAAAATTATTGTAATCGGTCTAAAAATATTTGAGCTACAATATTACTTAACAATTAAATAAAATCTATAAATTTAACAATAACAAGCATTTGAGGTAACATTAAAAAATATTAAACCCTAGAGATATAGGTATACACATGCATATATAGTTCTACATGTAATAAAAACAAATATTTGGGTTCTTAAGCTTAATTTAGACAAAACCGATACCTACTCAAACTTTTGATTTTTAAAAAATTTATACCAAAATCCATCGGTCTCTACCTGTATTCGGTGATCATATTGAAACCGTCGAGCATATCTTAATCTCTTGTGGTCTCGCTCATGCCTTATGGGAAGTCATCTCAAGTTGCTGCCAGGTTTCATCCTTCTATGCTTTTAGCATTAGAGACTTGGTAGACATCCATCGCTCGACCAAGGGCTCGAAAAAAACGAAATAAAGCTTTTCATTCAGTGATCCTAACATGTCTTTGGTGCATATGGACAATGAGAAACAAAACGTTTTTTTGAAAGGAAGCACTTTTCTCTTGGGAAGTTAATAGACGATGTTAAGGTCCTCAGGTTTCTTTGGGTTAAAAACCGGGATATGGCTACATCTATTTAGTGTGACCATTGATGTAGCTTTAATCTTTCTAGTCTCGAGATGTAGTTTTCTTGTTTAATTATCTTTGAGTATACGTGTAATAGTGTTGCTCTAACCCCTTGTTGGTTCTTTTTAATTAATTATGGGGCTTTTGTTTACCTCTTAACATGTTCTTAATGATTCAAACCTCTTACTGGTTCAACAATTTATGGTTCAGACTGTTTGTTTCGGGAGCAGATGTCTGAATGATGAAGACATTTGCCTTTGAATGGTTAAGCATTATACTAAGTCTGAATGATTAAAACCTCTTATCTAAATTGTTCAGACCTCTTACTGGTTCAGTACTACCGATTCATAAGTTGTCAAATTGTTTATCGTTAAAAAAAGTACAATTATTTAATATATATATATAAATATATTTTTTAATGATATATGTTGATCTTTGACAACAACTAATATTTTTTAATATATATATAAACACTACCTCAATCAGGCGGTGTAATTGATGTTGCCATCATCTATCATTATTATCGTCGATACCCTACCTCTCTTCGTTCTTCTATCTTTTCATTTGTTTTCTTAGTAAAATTTCAAGAACCCACTTCAATTTTCGACCCAATTTTAATATTCGAAACACTCACTCCTTCTATCAACCTCACTTTGCCTCCAGGTATGCTTTTGATCTTTGTTTCTTGCTTAATTTGTACGACTGGTCAAATAGGAAAAATTGTTTCGATCTGTCATAGATCTCTCTTGATTTCAATTATTTTCATGGTTTAATTTTTCTTTTTAAGTTTTGAAGCTGGATCTCATGTGGGTTTGATTTGGGAACTCAATTGTTGCTTCATACTTTTAGAAAATATGTTTTAAAGAAATGATTTTTTTTTTTGTTTTTTACATATTTGATCTGTTTATTGATTTAATTTCCTTTTAGGGATGTTTGTTCTAACCTAATTTAACTAGTATTGAGGATCAGATTCAGATTTGTTTCGTTATTTCTCTTTCAAATCAGGAGCAATAACCTATTTTGGAGTCAGTATTTATTGCCTTTTATTTCATCAAAATTTTGTTAGGTAGATTAGTCTTTCAAGTTATGATTCTGACTTATGGAACCCAATTGAGATTTGATTATGGTTCTTGATGGGGATCAGATGGATCAAAACAATAACAAAAAGTATTACTGTTTAAGGGTTTAAAATTTTTGTTATGTTCAATTTGCTCCTAATTATTCATAACTTGTAGCGTTCTATAAAGACATTTGTAGAAAGATCTGATTTTGATTAATTCTAGATGCTAAATTCATGAATCCACGAAGTAATTCTTAATTGGGTCTACCTTTCTTCAAAATTCGTGTTCTAATCTTGCAATTTTCTGCATCTTTACAGAGCAAATTAGTTGAGGATTCCCGAAGAACATCAAATTGATAATCTTTTTCAAGATTTTTACTTTTCAAAAGGTAATCCCAGTGAGAACCCACATCAATCTTTTCACTCTTTTATCATCTTTAAATCATCATCACGCAAACCAATTAGAAGTCTACAAAGATTTTAACTTTGATCATCTTTATGTCAACTTTTCAGATCAACAACAAAATGGGTCTTTCACCATACCAAAGTCCATCAGATGCAGGTGTCCTATGTGTCATCTTAGTCAACACAGCAATGTCAATATCCATCATGAAAGAAATCGTTCGTTCAATCCTTCATGTAATTGGCATCCACGTGGCATCATGGGAAGATTACAACTCCAACCGATCGTCAACCGAATCGGTTGAATGCAGAGGAACCCCATCAGAAACTTACATGGATGAGTTCAGAACCCGAACACCATCGGTTCTTTACAACTCATTGCGTCATAAAACCAAACAAGAATGTTCGGTTTGTTTAGTTGAGTTTAAACCCGATGCAGAGATCAACCGACTTTCGTGTGGGCATGTTTTTCATAAAAATTGTCTTGAGAAAT
Organism: Stevia rebaudiana; assembly: GCA_009936405.2. NCBI lineage: Eukaryota > Viridiplantae > Streptophyta > Magnoliopsida > Asterales > Asteraceae > Stevia > Stevia rebaudiana. Next base: position 931,459 of record WOUH02000007.1, read on the forward strand.
GGTTGAAGTTGTGGAATGTAACGTGCCCGCTTTGTAGAAACCAGATGATGGTAATTAAAGAAGTTGAAGATGATACGTGCCCGATGTGATGTGAGGTTTTGGTAGTTTTTAGTTTAGTGGTGTGGTGCAACGGGGTTTGTTCGACTCCGTGCTTGAGTTTTCGGATGCTTTTTTCGTGATCGCGCGACGTGTTGTGAGTACTGTTGGTGTCCTTAACTTGAAATTTACCCGCTTTGTATATAAAAAAATGTGTGAGGTTTCCGGTGTTGTATGCATCTGAGAAACTGTTTGGTTAAATTTAGTTGATGCTTGTTGTATTTGTGTTTTAGCACCTGATTTCTTAATATCAAAAACCTGTTTGGTTGTTAATGAACGGATTATGTCTATGGTGTGTTCATATTATGGATAGGGTTAGGGGTTGTTTGACAAAACTGTGCTGAACCATTAGGAGATCTAATAATAAAGAAGTAGCATATGAATTATTCAACATGTTTGTAAAACTTACCTATTAAGAGGTTGTCTGAATCATTAAGAGGTGTAACAAACAGTAACCGTCTTTTACCGATTCAAATACAGTTTTTTTAATGAAATCATTAAGATGATACCAAACAACTCCTAAGAATGTTAAAACCATCTCGGCTAGCAGTCGAGACGTTTTTGTGGACTAGTTTTTCGGTTAGCAGTTTGGGGAATCAGAAGCCGTCTCAGCTGGCAGTCAAGACGCTTTTGGGAACCGGAAACTGTCTTGGTGTCAGTAAGACGGTTTAGAGAACCAGACTGTCTTGACTGTCAATTGAGACGGTTTCAGGAACCAGGAACTGTCTTGCTTCGAGCCGAATCATAACCAGCCTATGGAGTAACTGTTGGGCCGATTATCCTTTCAAGCCTTCACGGAACCGAGATAAATCAGTTTTCTGACTAGTATGGAACCGGTAAAACGAAACAAAAATACCAAGTTGTGTAGTAGAAAAACAAGTGTTAACTTCTTGATCTTATCATTAGCACTTCGTGTACATCATCGTATATCTTAATCGTCATTCAGTCATCGCACTTGGTAACTATGAGTCCCATTGTTTTAACAAATTGATTGATTCTGATTAAAAAGATTCTGAAAATAAATCCATCAAATATATTCGATGGCTCAATCTGGGCTTACAAGGTCCTAGGCCTATTTAAATTACTAACAAATACATTTAGATAATCATTATAATATAACTAATTGAGTTAAAATAATAATCATCTAGTGAGAATTAAACCCATTTCTCCTTTAGAGAACCCCAAACAGTGGTGGCATTAGTGTGATGATAGTATTTACTATTTACTTACCTTCTCATTAATAAACAGAGAAAACAAATGTTTTTGAGTAGGTCGATGGATATCGCCTTTTAAATTTCCTCACTATACTCACTCGGACACGTTTGTTTGTTTCTTTAACAGCCAAAATAGATGTATTTTCAAGACGACAAATGTCATAATCTAATCTCGAATAATAAAGTTCATGGTTCCATTTATAAGTATTGATGTAAAGTTGTAAACCAGTAGCCGAGGAGCTACTCGAAAGAACTCATTAAAAGAACAAATCAAATCAAACACTTAAAACAACTTGGATCCAGATTTACTTTAACAAAAATGGTCACAACCACAACAAATTGCTTTTTATGATTATCATTATATCTCCTCGGGTACATGGTTCACAACAACACTAATCAACATTTAACAAAAAAAACAAGTATCACATATTGACATAAAATTATATAATTTATATTCACGAACAACTGCATTCGAGAAAATAACTAAGAAACATTTTTTCACGTAACGTGCTACATAAAATTTATACTAATAGTTTTTTTCACAACAAACACAAAGAGAGATCAAAACCTCGAGTGTGACATCAGCTAGCCGATGAACTACATGTATTGATACCATCCTTACAGTCTCTGGTGAGATCGTTAAAAGTTTCAATCTGTTTTTTACCCCTCAAAAACACCTCTGTATCAACCGACGCACGCATATACCCATCAAACTCAACCGCAACACCGTTATTCAGCTTTCTCATTTCACTATACCACTCACTGGTTTCATCCCAAAGACTGTTATATTCATCAAGAAAATGAGTTGAATATTTATCTTTTAACGGGTCAAAGAAAGATGCGTCGGGTTCATCTGTTGCAATGTACAGATTTCTCCCATCGTCAACTTTATCTTGTAATGAGGAAATAAGAGATTCAGGTGAAGTATCGGATGCAAGATTCGGCCATTGTTGTTGATTTCTTGCTTTTTCTCCTCTCACGACATGAACAGAGTCAAAATCCCAATTCAATTTCGATGCGATTGATGAAACTATGTCCATTAACCGTTTAGATTTCCATATCAAATGCCATGGTCTTTGAATAACAGATTCTGCTTCACCTTCACACACGCGATACCAATAATTATCCGGTTCAACGGCTCCAAACTTTCTCATTATCAATGTGTCCTTCACTCCAACCAGCTTCATCGGTGTGATTCTGAAATCTTCAACGAGTGAAATACTTAACCCGTCTTTTTGATGCCACTGGTTCCAATCTGACCAGAACTGACCTTGATCCAAGACCGATGTGGACTCCTTCAAATGCTCAAAATCAAAATAAAACCTGAAATCTTTACCTTCTTCGTCTTGACCCAATTTGGTGTAAACAGAGGATAAACAAATGGTCAAATCCATTACAAGTGTTCGGTTCAAGTATTGAGCTTCACCTAATGCACACATGAAACTCCATAAATAATGATCCATGCTTTTGCATCTATCTCCACCGCCATTGTAGATCAAATACCTCCCTTGATCAAAAGATTTTTCAGATTCAACAACAGGGAGAGAATCGTTTACGGTTTCACCAACCAATTGGATACCAGTATTCTTATCATCTTCACCCGTTGGCGTTTTCTCAAACCCGGGTTTCTGATGCTTCTTTCTCTTCCTAGCATTTCCACCCGAATGGTAATCGCCTATATTAACAACACTAAGAACGCAATTTTGTGATCTAGATATCACAAAGCTACGATAATCTTTGTAAAGTGATGCGGTTTTTCCTTCTTTGGGCCTGAATCGCCACGCCATGTGACAAGAACTATCATTCATCCCGCGAACGGGTTTCCCAAACCTGTAAAAGTGTATATCTTTGAACCGCTCGATTGCTGCAGACATCATGAGATGAAAAACTTCTGGATCAGTACAATCTATGGCTTTATCAATCTCACCACTACAATCGCGTGCTTCTTTTTCTTCAACACCTTCGAGCGCGACAGTACTGATAACATCAGAAGCATTTATAGAACTACCGAATGCGGTTTCATTGGCAGTCATGAAATCCTCACCGGTTTTCACGATGGTGCTATCAGATATGAATGTAGCATTGGAAGTGGAAGTAAGGAAGTTTGTGATCTTAGTTGATGGATGAAAGAGAGGATCTTCAGGTTCATAAGTAGCGGCAATAATCGTGAAAACTAGAACACCGATTACAAAAAACGTGAAAAACAGGTTTCCGATTATAGCTAATGCGTTTTGACCAAAATTCTCCGGCCGGAAACTGCCAGATCGCGCCGGTAAACCCCGGCCAAGCATCGTTTCTTCTCGAATCAAACAAATGGAATATTTCACGATTAATAGCTAAGAATTTTAAAGATCTGAAACGATGTAAACCTAACCTTGATATACAACACTCTGGATCTAGAAATTTCGACTTACGTTAAACAATTAGAAGCATCAGTTTCTCTCGATTCAAACAGATGAATTGACGATTCCAATGGCGAATAGGTAGATTTTTATGACGAAACGATGTAAACCGAACCTAGATGTACAACAATCTAAATCGATAATTTCGATTTACCTTATACAAAGTGTGATCGTACTACAAATTGATTCACACGATGTGTGTTCTTCAGATCTGCATATTTTGTGGTGCTAAGATTTTTAGTGAGAGTGAAAGTCAATTGATGAAGGAAGATGTTCGTTCGTGTGCACACTGCAAATGGCGCAAGTTAACATTTGTGAATGTTTATGGAGCTAATTTAGTCGCACTATAATGAATAATCCACCGGAGGGTTGCACAAGTCGTCAGAAGCTACTAGGTCGGTCGACTATGGAGTTGAGAGTACTCGGACATGATAACTTACAAAAAAATTGTTTTTTTCATAGATTATATATATGTAAAACACTAAAACATAATAAAGTTACTAATCTTTAACAAAATGCATGTTCAAATCAATAATTACATCAAACTATTTCCAACTATAGTCATAGTAAACCAAAAGAATAGACATATCACAATACCACATACATTAGACCTCTTTGTAGTGTTTCCTTTGACCGAATCCTTGGACCACCTAGGAATATCATAAAGTCGCCTCAAAAGACCTCCTTGGAGCTAGTACTCGGCCTTGGAGACCGACTTTTACAACCATGATCCACCGACACATAGGCATTAACAAGAGGTCCCCCACGGTGATCGTTGTTTCTTTTTTCTAATTAAAAAAAAATAATGAGTCAGAATGTTTGTTTACCTATTAAGAGATTTGATGGTTCATACATTTTACTGGTTCAGCACTTAATTGTTCAGACTCTTTTGTTTCACGAGTAGATGACTGAATGATTAAGACATTTGCCTCTGAATGGTTAAACATTATACTGAGTATGAATGGTTAAGACCTCTTATCTGAATTGGTCAAACATTTTCATCTAGATGGTTAACCATTATATTGCTTATTAATGGTTCAGACCTCTTATTAATTCAGCTCTTAATGTTTCAGCACTTAGCCGTTTAGAAGTTGTCAAACAGCCCTTAAGAAGTTTAAGGACCTTATTCAGGTGGTTAAAGTGTCTCAATTGTAAATTAGAAGTTGAGAGTTCAAATCCCACTTAAGTGATGTCTAAATTATGTGTATGTTTTTCTGTTACTTTACGTTATTTGCAAGCTTTAAATATTTTATTTGTTTTAAGGTTCTTTCAATAAAATTGAATTTTAGTTTTTTTACTAACTAAGTTGTACTTTGATCTAAAACAAAAACTATTTTGTTTAGATTGCAAATGAAAAATACAATTGGTTCGCTATGACATACAATGTCCATTCACCGGACTAGTTTTAATCTAAAACAAAAGATATTTTGTTTAGATTGCAATGAAAATACAATTGGCTCTCCATGACATAAAATGTCCGTCCGTCCGACTAGTTTTAATCTAAAACAAAAGATATTTTGTTTAGATTGCAATGAAAAATACAATTGGCTCACTATGACATAAAATGTCCGTCCACCATACTAGTATAGTAGTATAAAACTAGTTATGTGTGTGTTTTGCGAGCCTTAATGCAATGTTATACTAAAACATCTGTCTTTTAATTTGTAAGTGATGATACTTATCATGATTAAGAAGAATTCGAAAAGTGAGTAGTGTTTGATCCCTACCAATAAAATAATAATGGGGAAGCTATTGGCTAACTTTTAAGATTAGTGAGACGAGAACTGGTGGTCGCTATCTTACCTAGTAGATATATAACAGTGATATCTAGTGATTAACATAGACGATTTAGTTAAAACAAACTCCTGATTGAATACCAAGTTGACATAAGTTATATTAATAAATTTCACTCTACCTGCTACAAATTATTGTGTTTATATTACGTCTAACGTTTTACCAAATTTTCTTTATCCTATAACTTCTTTAAAAATTGAAATCTAGTTGACAAACAAAGAGTTTAAAAAGGTAATGAGTATTTTAAATAAATAAACAAAAACAAAAAAATATTCTATTTAATTTCTAAAAACCCAAACCATGGTCCATCGACTTCTAGTCAACCTGCAGATTTAATTCTTCAAGTTTTTTCGATTTGCAATCCTTCATCATAAAACATATACACCAATATACAAGTCAAAGTGTCACTAATAAGACTATCCGGTGTACACCGTATGTGGTGGGGCGTTTTGCCCTCCCACGACGCCCCTACGACGCCCAAACACCGCCCCGCCCTATTTTTTTCGGGGCGTTCGCCGTGGTGACGGCGTTGTGATAAAAAAATGACCGTTGGGGTCATTTTAAATTTAAAAAAAAAACTTTTTTTTAACTTTTATATAAATACCCCACTCTTCTCAAACATTATTATCACCCTCACTCTTTCTACTCTCTTTATTTTTATAAAACTTTTACAAGTTTTTATAAACTTTCTCATCACAATGAATCATAATCAAAACACTCCTATAAACCGAAACCGTAACCAACACCCCGTCAACCCGAACCTCGTACGAGACCCCTCTTTTTTCTTCAACGCAAACCAACCAAATCGCCAATTTTACGATCCAAACAACGTTTACCGTCCTCTACCACCGTCTCAACAATACAGTCAACAACCAATATATACGTTCGGTGGTGATTTCGGTGGTAGCGGTCATGATTTTGGCGACTACGGGTATAGTCAAC
>WOUH02000007.1:958525-974215 GCA_009936405.2 Stevia rebaudiana
CAATGATAGTCGTATAACACAATGACAGTCACTATCGTATAACACAATGACAGTCGTATAACACAATGATGCATATCAAAAACACAATGATTAGGTTAATTTAAAATTAAAAAAAAAAATAAATTTTTTTAAACTTAAAAAAAAATTTATTTTTTTTGGGCGTTAATTTAAAAAAATTGATTTTTTTTTTCTTAAGTTTTTGAAATTTTTTTTTAAAAAAATTTTAAAATTTTGAAACTTTAAAATTTTTTTTTTTGGCGAGCCGGTCACAATTACCAAAGTACCTCTCCTTCAAAAATTCCCTCATGCCAAGTGTCGTTACCAAAGCCCTCCTTACCCTAAGTCTCCTCCCTATTTGAACCCAACCCTTGTATCTTATTCCCTTTATTATTCATCATTTCACATATGTTTCGTAAAAAAACAAATCATAAACCTTATAATTCAAATTGACTTTTTTTAACAAAAAATGTGAATACATAAAAATATAAATCCATATTTGTAACTATAATGACATAATTTTGCATGATTTCACACCTAAGTTAGGTGCATAACAGCCCCGTATTCACTTTCCTCATTTAATAATAAGTTTTTGGTGGGAGGCGTAGGTCATGAGTTTGAGTTTCATTTGTAGCATTTTGGTCAGTGTTTTACCACAGTGGACCTTCGGAGTTGGATTTCTTCTGAAATGGTGAACTGGTCAGGTTACCAACATTATCTGCGCTAACAGGATAGGGACACCTTTCTTCAACTGTCTTGTTCTGGTAGCCGGGCTTAAAAATATTCATTATTGACCATTAAAAAATATTCATTATTGACCATTAAAAGAACTTTTTTACTTACCGGCCTCAAACCAATACTAACATATTGTTAACAACCTCGATTACAATTTTTTTTTAATACAACAGATATAATTTTCATAATTAGGCTTTTAATTTAAACTCAAAGTCGTGTTATTTATCAACTATTTACACAGGTATATCACATTTAAAAAAAAATCCCCTCCTAATTGTTTAATATTAAATACTAACATATTCATGGCAAAACCGACGGCCATAACATAATGCAAGTATGCAAACCTCTAGGTCACTAATTGTTATTTATCAGGTTATTTTCTTTACTATTAAATACTAACATATTCATGGCAAAACCGACGGCCATAACATAATGCAAGTATGCAACCTCTAGGTCACTAATTGTTATTTATCAGGTTACAAAATTTCAACACCATACAAACTTGTAATCACTTAAAGAAACAAAACCAAGTAACATACCTAAAAACATAATAAATTCGAGAGTATTTTTTATATTTGAAATATAATTAACAAAAAATTGGTTATGATTTGATGCGGTGATTCTTTTTAAAAAAATAAAAACATTAATCTAATGTAAAATTCTAATAAAATGATGAATTGTTTGTTAAAAGAGATTATTAGGCTGTGATATGGGTTCATATCTTGGTGTGGCAACCCGGTGGTATGCTTTAGCCATTGCGGATCTCAACCCCTTTGTCGGATTTCAGTTAATGGTGAAGGGGGATCTGGTTAGATTAGTGAGCTATGCGGTACACTGCTGATAGCCATTGTCTCGCTGAGAGCAATCGAGTTCATATCTCAGTTATTCAAATCCATGCTAATGATCTAAACTAATAAATTATGTGAAATGACCATGTTGAGGTTAATACATGTTTAATCACAACAACATTGAGTTTATTTGCTTTAACTTTAATATATTTATACAATTTCTTTATAATTTTATATTATTTTAAATTTGAAACATAAACAAAATAAATATATATTTATTTTTTCTTACGTGCACGTGGTCCTATATAATTAGTGTATTTATTTTTACCAAATATATTTTATATAACTTATATTATTTCTTACACATTGAGGTTCGTTCGTTTACTCGACTAATTTTAAAAAAAAAAATGAGCACTAACTAACCTAATAAATAAATGATCAAATTATGGGATTATACATTTATTGGCTATATGCAAAAGTTACAGAGCATATCATCAAACATGTAAAACTTATATTTTTGTGACCATTTACATTCTTTAGACTATAAAATAATTTCTAAAATCGTTGTCTGCATGCAGTGGGCTTCGATTTCTAACAAGCAAAGGCACTGGATGAAACCTTGATCAAACTTTATGTGTCATTGGACTTTAGTATCTGCATTTTGACTTCAACATCTACTTGAAACAAAAGCAAAAGCTTCAACAACAATAAAGAATTCAATTACCAATAGTCTTTACATGAACAAACTCCATCTTTGAAATGGTGAAAACGAGTCGGATCTCTGATAATAAACCGCCTGTCTACAACTTTACTAACCAACTTTATAAACACATGACAATCTCCACATACACGTAAATTCTTTATCACAAGAATATCTTCCCCAATTTCGGTTATCAAAAGTGCAAACGCGATAGCCAGTCTTTCACTATGAACTATACTACCACTAGTAACATTTATTAAATCATCGAGTCGATTAAGCATTGCATAAATCTCATCTCTTTGTGGATGATTATGATCACCAGCTACAAAAAGATGAGTTGTTCCTTTGTGTTCAACATAACTATAACCCGGATCCTTCTTTAACCTTTTTTCTCTCATCATAACTCGTACACGTACAATACCATCTGTATTGTTGACTTCAGTGTATAAATTTGATAATAAAACATAATAACCTATATTTGTGGGTTCAAGCTTAATCACACGGTCAAATGCATATTCAGCTAAATCCACATTTTTATGAATCTTGCAAGCACCCAAAAGAGCTCCCCAAACCGCACCATCAGGTTCCATCGGCATTGTTTTAATCATCTTTTGAGCCTCATCAAGTCGACCCGCCCGACCCAGAAGATCCACCACACACGAGTAATGTTCTGTGCCTGGTTTCAACCCGTATTTCATATTCATCGAATTGAAAAAATCCAACCCGGTTTGGGTTAATCCAGCATGACTACACGCAGACAACACAGTCACAAAAATTGGCCCATCGGGCTTAATGTTGGACCGTATCATTTCATTAAATAGATGGACCGCGGTTTCACCTTCACCATGCATACCATACCCCCCTATAATCGCAGTCCATGATACTAAATTCTTTTCAACCATGCTATCAAAAATTTCTTGGGCTTTTCTTAGATTACCACATCTAGCATACATGTTAATTAAACCATTATTCAAGTAAATGTTGTGTTTAAAGCTACTATTTTGAATCTTTTTTTCAATGTCTACACCGATCTTTTGCGCACCAATGTGTGCACAAGACGACAACACGCCAACAAAGGTTATCGGGTCAGGATCCAAACCGGATGATTCAAATTCTCGATAAAGATCCAACGCTTCGGTCGCATACCCGTTTTGTGCATACCCTGATATCATAGCATTCCAAGTGGCCAACTCTTTAATCGGCATGCAATCGAAGAACTTTCTCATGAGTTCTTTTGATCCACAACGAACATACATTGTAAGCAAACAATTGGCAACACGGAAGTCGTTATCGAGTCCTAATTTACCTACAAATCCGTGTAAAGATTCTGCAAATTTTAATAGTCTAGGATCATTGCAACCTGGAATCAAACCCAACAATGTAACAGCATCAACTCGAACACCATTGAAGCGCATACGAGCAAACAATTCATACCCAGTTGAAAACTGATGATTCCGGATGTACCCGGAAACAAGAGCATTGTAACAAACAGTAAGTTTTTGTGACTGGGGACTTTCGTCGAACACCTTGCGTGCATCTTTATCTAAGCTACATTTGCAGTAAAGGGATGTTAAAGCTGTTTGTACGAAGGGTTCTAAGTGGCAACCGGTTTTGATGACGTGAGAATGAAGCTGTTTACCGGATATTGGGAGGAATAGGACGGCGCAAGACTTGAGGACCACCGGAAAAGTGAAGGCGTTTGGAGTAATATTTGATCGGAGCATTTGACGGTAGAGAAAGAGGCATTCTTGATAGTTTTCGTGTTTGGTTAGATCCCGGAGCCGCGTGTTCCATGACGTGCCGACGGTGATGCGACGGTGGAGGTGGTTTGTAGAGTAGAAAGTGAAGGATTGTTTGGTCATACCATTAAAATGTGGGGGTTGTTTTTGCATCATTCGGGTCAAGTCTAGTTTTTTCCTTAGTATATCCATTTTCATGCTAGTTAGCTATAAAAAGCAAAAAAAAAAAAAAAAAAAAAAGAAGGATGAAATAGTCTTTATTTATTATTAACAAAAGTTATGAACAAAGAGGACAACTAGCTGTTAAAAGAACATTCACTCTTTTTCTACAAATAAATTAAATTTGTTTTTCTTTCGGTTTGATGGTACATCGTGGGCTGTTGATAATTTCCATTGACTTCTTACACGTTTCGTTGAAAGAGTTTGCACACAACTGATATTCTCATTCTAGAAATCAAATCTGAAACTTATCAACAAATTAAATATTCATTTTTTCAACATATATGGTTTATGGAATCATGATATATTCTTTTTAAACCATGCTAACTATAGATTAGTGGTTGTAATGGTATTCATAGAAAGTTAAACTAAGCAGTTCGGGATGAAAGTATTTGTGTTTGTGTCCGTTCGTTAATATTTTTAAACAAAGTGCTTAATTATAAACATAACAAACAAAGACAAGCGAACAAGATGGAATACATGAGTAGTTTTCTATTGTTCATGTGTCGTCGCGTTTGACACGTGTGGATATCTAAGTGAATTAGATGTCGCATTTGTCACGTGCGGACATCTAAGTGAATTAGAAATTTTGTTAACAGATTTCTCTATATGGTAAGACAAAAGTTGGAAGTGAAATGTCAGTTTCGGTGTGGATTTTTCCTCTACCAAAACCGATAACCAGGCAAACATCGGTTATAGAAGAATGCTTAATCAAAACTGATAACCGAGCACAACTTATGGCTGGTTGGGTTAATCATTGGTTATGGTCGGTTTTCGGGTATGTTTCAATTTTTCATCACTCCTAATAATAGATCGATCGAGGTGGTTTCTTTTGCTCGTTTTCATGACACCTCCTTGCCTTAAAAGCTAGAATTCGGTATGGGGATATGATGCTATGCAGAAGGTGCGATCGCACAGGTCTTAGGGCCCAAAATTTTAATTTTATATATATATTATATATAGGGGAGGGTTCTTTTAAAAACCAAATTTTAGTGAAAACCAAGAAAACTACTTTTATACATATATGTAAATAATCCGACATACATACATGTAATATACAAGTACATATATGTAAAACATGGTTTATAGTGGTTTTCATGAATTTTAGTGGTTTTTATTTGATCCCCATCCATTATATATATATATATATATGGGATGTGTATTATGTGAACCAACTTTTATCGTGTGAACCAATTAACTAAATCTAGACCACATGTATTATTTAATTATTACCATATGTGTGGCTGATATTAAACATGAATATTTTAATCAGTACACATGTGTTATTAAAATATTCAGGTTTAATATCAATCACACATGTGTTAATAATTAAATAACACATGTAGTCCAGATTTAGTTAATTGGTTCACACTCTAAGGGGTGGTTCACATGATACACACACCCTATATATATGTATATATATATATATATATATATATATATAATTATATTTATAACAAAAGCATATATGATTTACAATCGAAACCATTTAATTTATTAAAATTTAAATATACTTACAAATGACATAAAGATACATTAACTCATAAACCACTAATATGCTAACCCAAATTTTCAATCATGAACTTCATGAGTTATAAATTCATTTTTAAAGATTGCACATTGCACCAAAATTCTCAGAGACGACGTGATATTCACTTGTAGGTATCACTTGTAGATGTCGTTAGGTTAATGGTTGCACCACAATAGGCCTTGTTATATGATCATGTGATCAACCTTCAGAAGGTATTGTCATAAATTCTCTGAATCAGACTCGGAGATAATTAGGGGTGTTCATCGGTTAGGATATCGGTTTGTTCGGTTTTGAAATTTTTTATGCTTCAACCAAAAACCGAACCGATCCGAATTCAGAAACCATTCAACCGAACTGAATCCAACCGAATTCTTTTTGGTTCGGTTTTTGGTTTTAACCGAATAACCGAATTTAACCGAATAGCTGGTTTCAAATTTTGTTAAGATTTTAAACCAACATTGAATGGTTTTTTCAAAATTTTAATGTATAAAGATGTAAATTTCTTTAAAGCATTCACATTTGGTTATGTATAATTTATGTGAGTGAAATCTTTATATTATAGAGATAGTATAAGAGGAAGGTTCATTGGGGAACCATAAAAAAAAAGGGGAACTATGGAACACTTGTGGACCGTTCATCTTTAGTACAAAAAAATAATCCAGTACCAAAAAAAATAATGCAGCACAAAAAAAAATAATCTAGTACAAAAAAAAATAGTCAAGTACAAAAAAATAATCCAGCACAAAAAAAATAATCCAGCACTAGAAAAAATCAACGGCCCACAAGTATTACCCAGTTCCCCTTTTTTTATGGTTCCCCAATGAACCTTTGGTTGTGAGTAGGAAGATATAAAGAAACTGATGAAACCAGTAAATACATAGAAACATTGTTCATCAAATTAATTGGAGAGAGAAAAATGTAATGATAAAAGTATAAAAAATATTATTTAATTGAATAGGAAAGAGAAAAAAATATTATTTAATTAAATAAGAGAGAGAAAAGTAGTGATAAAGTTATAAAAAATTATTATTTAATTGAATTGAATAGGAAAAAGGTAAAGATTTTTAGTGAATTATAGAAATAAAGAAAGAAATATTGATGTGAATGCTCTTAAAGGTTAACAAATCAGAACATAAACAGGTCCTAAAAATCTTGTATGAACAGGTCTCATATAAAGCATCCACTAAAACAACACTACTGAAAGATGCTTGGCTCGTTTTGGTGAAGAATCAAACCAACAAGAATCAAAATAATCTGATATTATGAAAAACTTGAACCTTGAACCTAATAAACTAATATGAAAATGAAGTAGGGAAATCTAATTAAACATACCGACGAACGAAGAAGAAATAATAGCCGGAGCGGTAGTCGCCGGAGGTTGCTGAAGGCCTGGAGTGTCGGTCTCCGGAGGGACGTTGGTCGCTGATCGCCGATCGCCGGAAGGACGATGGGATTCGTTCGTAGACGGAATATTCTGAGATTGAGAATTGAAAATGCGATAGGGTAAAAACTAAAAACCTTATATATTAAATATTAAAAATATTTATTTTATGTATATTTTCGGTTGAATTCGGTTCAACCTAATAACCGAACAAACGACTTATTTTGAAACCTAGAACCGATAACCGAATTCAGAATTCGGTTTCGGTTAAGAACCGAACCGAAAACCGGATTCTGAATTCGGTTTCGGTTAAGAACCGAACCGAAAATCAGAATCTGAATTCGGTTCGGTTTTTTTAGGTTTAGGATGAGGTTCGGTTTTCAGTTTTAAATGGTTTTCGGTTTTTCTGAACACCCTTAAAGATAATGGTGATTCTCATGGATACCGGCCTCATAGCTCCATTAGCCCAAGAGCGGGCTTGCCCAAGCTAGTGGATTGGGCCGGATAAATTTTAACATACGTTTCAACAATAATGACTTAACGTCGTTTTACTTATAAATTATGATGTCTTATTAATATGAATAACAGAAACTGAAGAAGGTATAGTCAAATAGATATATTTAATAATAAGTCTTTGGTAGGAGGCGTAGGTCATGAGTTTGAGTTTCACTTTTAACATTTTCAGGTGTGTCAATGTTTTACCACAGTGGGCCTTCGGAGTTGGATTTCTTCTGAAATGGTGGACTGATCAGGTTACCAGCATTGTCGACGCTCGCAGGATAAGGACGCCTTTCTTCAACTGTTTTGCTAGGATAGCCGGGCTAAAAAATATTTGTTATTGACTGTTAAATGAACCTTTTTACATTCCTTCAAACCAATACTAATTGTTAACAACCTCGATTACAAAATTTTGTTTAATACAAGAGATAATTTTCATAATTAGGCTTTTAATATAAACTCAAGGTCGTGTTATTTATCAACTATTTACACAGGTATATCACATTTAAAAAAAATTTCCCCTCGTGATTTTCTTTAATATTAAATACTAACATATTCATGGTAAACCGACGGCCATAACATAATGCAAGTATGCAACCTCTAGGTCACTAATTGTTATTTATCAGGTTACAAATATTCAACACCAAACAATCTTGTAATAACTTGAAGAAAAAAACCAAGTAACATACCTAAAAACATAATAAATCCGAGAGTATTTTTTATTTTTGAAATATATTTAACAAAAAATTGGTTATGATTTGATGCGGTGATTCTTTTTCAAAAATTGAAGACATTAATCTAATGTAAAATTCTTATAAAATGATGAATTGTTTGTTGAAAGAGAATATGATGCTGGTAAAGTGGTCTCCTTCTAACCAAATGGTTATGAGTTCAGATCATGCATGATGAATGTTGAAATGAACCACCAAGCCGGAACGAGTTCAACCACGGAGTTAAAAGACCTGAAATATGACTCGTTTAGTTATTGAGTCCTAGCTACGATACGTGGTGCACATTAAGCTACGATGTAAGTCGAATAAGGGAAATATAATAACTTTTAATAAACAATTAGAAGATATTGGCGTGAAACCATATATAAAATAATGCAGATGAAATGAGAAACATACAAAGGATAAAAAATATGACGGGATTATTTATCTCTTGTTAAAGCGTGAAACAGAGTTGTAGACCTTGTTGTCATAGGTCATTTCTACAAGTTGTACAGATGGGCCCGGGTCCTTTTTTGGCCCAGTAATTTCCAGCCCATAAAGAATATCATCACTCTCTTTTACCATCTTTTTTTTCATTTTTATTTTTCATTCTAATATTTGTAAACTTAAATCAAGATTAGGAAAAAAATGAACATTGTAGTATTATGCGAGACGTGTCTAGCTAGGTTTATTCAAGTAAAAAACCTTCTTACTTTAACATAAACGCCGCATGTTACCTAATGATCGAATAGGGTTTTACTGTGAACTTGTGAAGTATACTGTCTTATATTCAATAGTCGATTTCATTAATTACTCTCGAGTACGTCTTCAATGTATATAAAGAAAATAACTTTAGTTTATATCGATATTTTCCATTAGCTTGAGTTATTAAACTCAATAAAATGCAAATACAATATGAAAAAACATGAACCCCTCAAGAAAGTCTAACAGACGAGAGAACATGAAAATCTCCTAGTAACAAATATGATATGAATTAGTGTACGTTAATATCGCTTAAAGTATCAAAGTTTATTATAGCAATATACATCTTTTTACTTATTTTATAACAAACTACTTATAACCAATGTATTACATGAGATGGGTTGAATAAATCTAACATGATGTAAATCAAGAGTTTTTATAAATGTTTTTATGTTTAATGTCATCAATGGATGGTAATACATGAAATAATGAAAACATAAAAATAATACATAACAAATTCAATAAATAGAATTTTAAAATTTTGTTTTAAGAAAAGATATATTACTGAAATCTTATTCTTGATTAAGTTTTAGTACATTATTGTAGTAACAAGATTTATATTATTGATTTGTATTTATATAGCTTATTTATTTAAAATTATTTTAATTTAAAAAAGTTAGCATTTATTAGAAAAGAGAGTAGGGAAAACAAAATCGATGAGAAATAGAGAATAACACATTTCCAAACAAAACTTTTACATTTTTTTTTTATTGTACAGCATAGATTTGTGTCGTATGATATAAAAGTAAAATAGTTTTTTGGCGTAGAGCCAGTGTGTAAGTAACTCACTTGGTAAAAACTTATAGGTCTCTTAGATGTTAATTCGTTGGTTCAATCACAAGCAAAAACATATTTTAATTAAATTTAATAGCTGGAGTATCATAGTTTTGTTGGGCTGGTTTTTTGACCCATGAGAATAGCCCAAAGCCCATGGCCCACTCAGTTAATAAAATGAGGTATAAAAGGAAATAATGATAGCATTGAGGAGTTACAGAAAAGAGTGAGTGCTGATCAGACAAAAGATAGGAGAAGAAGAATCCCAAATTCGTCATTCTTGACCTAGCTGCGAAGTTCTGTAGTTTCCAGGAGTTTCAACGGTTGGATCGTCCTCATTTTTGGACATTGTCTTCATTACATTGGGGCGACTTTATCCAACGGTTGAATTGTCTTCGTGACGTCCGGAAGTTGGGTTTTAGAACCCCTGTTTGCTGCTGCCGTTTTTGTGGTGATTTCTTTCCTTTTGTCTTCGATTTGGTTCTATATTATGTATTCCAAGTGTATGATGATTGTTGTATGCCTCTAGTATACCTACAGAAGACTTTGTATTGCTCTTATTTTGGGGATAGTGAATTTTAAGCGGCTCTAGTAGTCCTGTGGTTTTTACTCTCACTTTGAGAGGTTTTCCACGCTAAAAAATTGGTGTTACTTTGTTGCATTGGTATTCCTATTTGTTTGTATCATCACAGGTTTAATTTGGGTCGGGAAAAGGCTGGTCAAACGAAGATGATTCCGCATTTATTGTTTACCGTTATGACCCGGTTGCGTTTTTCCCATCAAGTTTGTGCTTCAAAATCTAATTTTGTCGTAATAACTAGTGCTTGGTTTTTGAAAAAAAAAAATTTGAAGCAAAAGTAAATGATATCCAGATAAAGATTAACATGTGCACGTCGTATAAAGATTAAACACACCATATGCGTCCCAAAAGAAAAGATAAGTAGGAAGACAGTTGACATGTAAAGTTGCTCCTACTAAATAGAAAGCACGTACGTAAAAATCGTGTAAATAGTAAAAAACCACAAGAATATGAGTAGTGTTATGAGAGTGAAGATAAGAACATTAAAAAAAGTTGATGCATCCAATTTTTGTTTATATTTGTTGGTCAAGACTCTTGATCGAAAACTAATACGAACACAAAAATTCTTAGCGTTTGACCAAATCTGATCAATTCTTGTATATAATAAAATCGGGACAATTACAATAACTCCTTAGACCCCTATTTATAGCTAAACAGTTGTAATCATACTCAAACTAGGATACCAAATAAATAATTAATAAAACCTATCTAATAAACTTGATAAACATTACAAATTAAATACAACTCTATAATTATCTATTAATAATTTATCTCGTGGTTATCATCGAGATTCAGAATTATCTCCAATAATCACCCCCATAATTCTGAATCTGGTAACTCGATCCTTGTTTCCTATCCAGAAACACTTCGTGATCATTGACTGTGTTGTTTTGGTCCCCCCGAGCTCTACCATTCCTGTGGCATCGTCTTTGATCAGTCCGTCGATCGTCAGAACTCGCACCACCAGTCCGTCGGCTGCGATTTTGGTCACCTGGTTGAGCAAACAACAGTCTTCCTTAATCTTCACTTTCATCCTGGACTTCACACATCACACCTTGGTGTTCTTAAGCATTTGATTATTTACTTCCGGTTACTTAATCCCTCTTTATTCTTCGATCAACAAATCCGGGTAAACAAGTCCGCGGATTTTAACCTAAATCACGACTCGTCTCCGCTACCCTTTTGATCCACTAGAACATTAGAACATAAACATAAACATCGATATCCTCTTTTATCCCTTGGTTGATCGAATCCAATGAATATTATATTAAAAAAAATGTTGGTTGTTTTTTAACTTTGATTGAATCAAAAATTCAAACACAACCTATAACCATCTATGCGACAAACAAGAAATAGTAATTATATTTTCCTTTTCTATCTGCCGCAACCGGGCAACAAAAAATATCCAATCATCAAAGACTTTTGAATAAAAAATCACCACTTCAAAACCAATTCTTTCTTTTGGTCTCACTCTACGTGCTTAAACCAATCTTCAAATTATTGTGTCGTCAACACTTTCGCTTAGTAAAACTCCTGTCTCTGTCTCCGGTCTTCGTATTAGCTTCACCGTGCTCTGATACCAATTGTTGGCCCAGACTCTTGATCGAAAAATAATACGAACACAAAAATTCTTAGCGTTTGATCAAATCTAATCAATTCTTGTATATAATAAAACCAGGACAATTACAATGACTCCTTAGACCCCTATTTATAGCTAAACAGTTGTAATCCTACTCAAACTAGGACACCAAATAAATAATTAATAAAACATATCTAATAAACCTGATAAACATTACAAATTAAATACAACTCTATAATTATCTATTTATAATTTATCTCGTGGTTATCATCGAGATTTAGAATTATCTCTAATAATATTCACGCACCAAGCTAAATAAAAATGATGGATTGTAGTTACAAAATTACAGACTGGTGATGTAAAAATATATTTTGTAATTATGAAACAACAGACCGGTGCATAAATTTATTTGTTTACAAACAAAAAGTAGGTAAAAAAACGATCCGGTGCTTAAAAAATACGGACCGAAGGTCTAAAAATACGGACTACAATTTCGGGATTACATAATCGATATAAATTGAGTAAAAAAACACGGACCAAATAAAAAGAATACGGTCAACGTCATAACAATAAAAAAAACTATTTTAATACTATACTCGAAGTTAAAATAATTACAATCCTTATTACAGTGTGTAAGTTTTTTCAATAAATAATAAAACGTGTAAAATTTGTTTCATTTATAAAACACGGGTGGAAATTGAAATATTTCAAAAAGTCAAAATTGGTAATAATTCCTTCTTTTGCCCTTGTAGTTCAAATATACACACTTTTATTTTTAAAACGTGTGGTCATCTTATCTTAACCATTGATTTGTTTAATTAAAGACCATCAATGATTCTTATCCTTTTCACGGTTTTCCCCTTTGTTTTATAATCATCTCCAATATACATAATCTTTACGTTTGATTGCATTCAGAATAAGTTTCTCATTCGCATCCACCTACATATAATTAAACAAAAAAACTATTTTATAAATCTATGCATGTTTTCAAAAAAATTATTATAGAAGGTTTCACATATCCATCATTATTGTAATTAGATGATATTTTGTAATACTTTTATCATTAATTTTTTTCTCTGCACTCCACTTATAGCCATTTATTAAAACAACAAAAAATTAATGAGGCTCAAGTACAATAAAAAATGAGGGATTGGGATAATTTTTCTTAAAAAATATGAGTTTGGAATGGTGAACAAAAAAATGCATGTTTTTTGTGTTTCCCCCATAATTTGGGTATGTAAAGGAGATGAGAAAGTTAATGTGAATGCTCTAATACTTGAATACATACTTCTCTTTTGATTCAAAATTTATATCCAATCATCTAAGTGAAGACAAGATCAAGTTCAATGACCGGAGCAAAAAGAAGAAATTAAGCTTGCAACTTCATCGTCATCAATCTTATTCATTGTTGTATATTGTGAGGCTGACACTAGTACATATACTAGCTGTCATATTAGGTGATTGATTATCATTTATATGTTCATATGAGGTTATTATTATCTTGATATAGAGACTTGTATGTTTGGGTTGATATCACTATCCTGATATATTGATTCCTTGTTTCACTATCTTGGCATAATAAAATTTCGTAAAGCTAGTTACTTGGTGTGATTAGTGAAAAATATAATCACCAGCTTTGTTAAGTGAATTGCTTGTGACAAACATCCTCATCGAGTCGCCGGATTTAAGGAAACACCAGTAGAGAATATCTTTATTGGAGGATCAAGATATAGAGTACGTTGATGGTGAACACCAACTTGAACCTGTAAAAATCCGTTTTGTCATCTTAAACCTTTAACTCTTCACTTATTGCATATTTACTAATTGATCTTACGCTCTTTGAGTTGCAAAAAAAGAGTTTAAACATGTTTATTAGCTACCAAATTTAATAATAAAACTTTTCATCCCTTCTTTAGTTTCTAGAAAAATATTGGGTTGGACAGCCTTGTCCATTTTTACCTAGCGCTATTGCTATTTTGTGTATAAGAAACCATTAGACGACAGGACGTAAATACCATTCACCATATAACTTTCTTATATGTTTTCTCTCATGATTTTGCTTGCAATGGTTTTAGTTAAAAAACCTCATAAAGATTGGATAGAAAGACCTTGAAAGAAGACATGAGGTGTTGGTAGTAAGTAGTAACGTGTAAAAAAGCATAGAGAGAAAAAGAGTTCCGTACGAGGTGGGGGAGTTTTGAAGAGTGATGGATGTATGATAACCACTAGTCCGTGTTGGTCGCTCTCCGGTCCTCCTCCACTATTCTGTGTTTGACGCCCGTCATCTCATACGTCATTGTAATGGAGTATTAATATCATCATTTAATTTCTACACGTTCACTTTCTCCATCATAATTATTGTTATTTCTGGTATGTTTTCTTCCTCAAATCCAATGTTTGATGTGTTAACCAACCTTTCACTTTGGGAAAATCACTAATATTGTCGAGATGATAATTTTTTTTTACCAAAATAACCATCAGGCTATAAGAGCATCTGATGTCTGAAATCCGGTAAAATTATTGCCAAGTGAATTAACTAGCAGGCTACAGGCCTGCCTGATGGATATAATACGACATAATGCTTGTCTGATAGCTAGAATCTAGCAGAATGCTTGCCTGATTAATGAAATCAGGCAAAATGTTTGCCTAATGGATGGAATCCGGCATAATGTTTGTCTGATTCAAGACATTATACACCCTTGAAGCCTAATGGTCAGTTTGGTGAATTTTGGTTAAGTTGGTCATTTTAGTGATTTTCCGTTTCACTTTCTATTATTTAAAGCAATCTGACAAATTCAATTTGATACAAACCAAAAAAAATATATTATGTGTTATTTGTACCAAAGCATGCACACTATTTCGAATAGCTAGTGAGATCAAAATTTATATTATGGTAGTGTGAGGAAGTTTCATTGTGAAACCATATAAAAAAGGGGAACTGATGAACACTTGTGTACCATTCATGTTTAGTACAAAAAAATAATCCAACACAAAAAAAATAATCCAGTACAAAAAAAATAATCTAGTACAATAAAAATAATCCAGTACAAAAAAAAAATCCAGTACAAAAAAAATAATCTAGTACAAAAAAAATAATTCAGTAAAAAAAAATAATCTAGTACAAAAAAAATAATCCAGCACAAAAAAAATCAACGGCCCACAAGTGTTACACACTCTTTTTTTTTTCCAACGAACTTTTCTCATGCTAGTGTTTGGTTTATATCAATAAATATTAACATTAGTTATTAATCTTATTTGAGTTATCGTTGTTGCTAAATTATTTTTAAAGGAATACAAACATATAATTTATTTTGTAAATTTCATCCCGTGGCTAAAATTTATGATTTAAAGTACATACTCTTATAGCACACGGTAAAACAATTCTAGATGTAAGTAGTTATGAGTAATGAACTCTATTTAGTCGTTTCATAGATATTTATCGACTAAAAGCCTCAAATAAATAAAAAGGTTTCATACTCTGTATATTAGTTGTGTGTTGGGTTTAATTCGCAAATGCCAATTACAGTTAATTAAGGTTTGTTGGTTTAGGGTAAAGTTATTCTAAATATGAGCTTCTAAGAAAGCTAAGTGGGACTTACAAAAAGTCATAAACCGACTCAAACGAACTCCAATTGACTCATTTTAGCGGCGTTGGAACCGTCTCGTCGAACTATTTCCCGCCCCCCATAACCTAAGC
>WOUH02000007.1:974315-987323 GCA_009936405.2 Stevia rebaudiana
TTCCATTCCGCATCTAACCCCATTGATCTCATCTTCAAATGAGATGTCGGGATTTCGAGCCGTTGGAATGTTATGTAGTTAATTGCGTAATTGTTAAACCGTTGCTCAGACTGAAATTCTGATTACACTTAAATGAACCAAAATTTAGAATAGAACATAATGGTAATATTTCATTCATATAACTATTGAATTACAGATGGCGTATTGCCGTTTTATACATAGTCAAAGGTCGGAAATTGATCGGTTGACTGCCGGAATTTGGCCAGTCGTTACACATAGATATCCCGCTTTGTATATTTCAAAAATTATAATCAATAGGGTAATTTGGGTACCTCACGGGATCAAGTTAATGTTTATAAATTATATAATTTTGCTACAAATACATTATTTTTTTTTAATTTATTTATACAGCAATTCATCTTTTATATATGAATTTAGAGGTGCACAAAAAACCCGTACCCGGAAAAAAACCCGAAACAGGTTATTTGTGTACATAGGTATTTTATGTCCGGAACCGAACCCTACCATATCTGTAGGGTATGGACAGGGTATACATTTTAAGCTCAATATCCGAACCTGATTTATACCCGAAAAAACCCGAAAACCTGTTATTGTTTATGCCCGTACCCGATTTATAACCGTACCTGAAACAATACCCGGTTTTGTAGTACATGTGCCCCATTTTAAACCCGGTTTGTGTACATTCATACTTGACCAAAAGTTATGCTTTCAGTTCATGGTTTTTATATGTTGTTTGTTGGACTTAGATGTAATTATGGCCCAGTGTGGGAAGCAAAATTTCAAATCGTAAACTTCTTCATTACTTCATAGTATCATTAAATCATATGCAAAACATTTTAAAAGAGAGCGTTATATATATTTATGTATTTGACGTTATATAACTGTTCTACCACCACAAGTTAGTTTAAATAGTTGGTGGATGTTTGAGTTTAATTAACACACCAAAACTTGTTAAAAGAACTCAAAGCCGCACCATAAACTCTCTAAAACTGACTTTCAAAAACATAACACAAACCACAAAGGCAATGACGACAGCAACGAAGACGATTTAGGTTTTTACAATGCATATCTAGTATCTTTATTTTTGTAGGCTTTCAATTTTTAAAAATAACTATAAATAAAATATTAAAGTACGTTTTTAACTTCTATATTACAAATTTATCTTAGTAAAAAACACTAATTGTATGAAAAACCAGAAGAAAAAGAATTAATAACCTGAAAACATGGAATTAATGAACTCAAAATCAAGGTATAAGAAAACCCAAAAACGGGGTATTAAAATACCCGGTTCCATATCCTACCCGTAACCGGTACATAGGGTTTGGGTTTCTTGGTCAATACCCTACCCGGAACCGGTTATGGCTATACCCGATTTTTCCGTCTTAAAAAATTCCTGGAACCGGTTCCATACCCAAAATCGGTTATTGAAAATACCCGGTTTGTGCACCTCTATATGAATTATTGAGTTTGTTTCTTAGGGCCCATTTTTTCCTTGCGTTGGGCCCATAAGTTTTTTGAGTTCTCAGGACCGGCTAATGGATGATGATGATGATGCTGCTAATGGATTGTCACCGATGGTGATATAAATAACCCATATTTTATAATTTAATACACAACCAGTCCCTTTGTTCTTAATTAATTGAAGGTATTACACAATTAGTCGATTCGTCCTTATGCATGAAAGACTAAAAGTCTAAAATACCCCTATCTTTAACTGAATAAATTTGCAACGATGTTAGAGGTTTGAAGCTAACATAAACATAATACATAGATCAAGGACCAAAATGATCATTTTGAAAGTTTTGAAGTTATATAGTTGTTTTAAGTAAACCACAATGAGCATAAACAAACTATAATTATTATTTTTTATTAACCAATACCCAAGGTGAACTGGTGGTTACTACTAACGTATCTACTTTCAAGCAACTATCAAGACAATGGATGAGAGTTGAGTTGAATCGGATTAGTAAACATTTTAGAATAACTAATTTTCGTATAAAACATGTAAAATTATTTATATAAACATTTCATAAAAAATTATTGCAATAGTGAAATTCTTCTTACATGAAATAGTGAAATGTCAATTACAAGGTAATCTCTTATTCGATCTGCTTGTGTATCTGTAATTGTCTTTTTTCAGAAAATGCTTTTTTTGTGGCAAAAGGTCGGAATTACATACTTCATACATAAAGCATGGAATCAAACTTCATTTATATATATCATTAAGAAAGCATCACATTCTTTACTTATTACTAGAAAATGTGGATCCTTCTGCTACAGTCTAAGAATGTAACACAATGTTCAATTGTTCATATATATGTTGTAATATTGGATTTGACAAACACATTTTCTAAGAAATTGAAATTCCATATATATTTCAAGGAAACATGTAACAACACAAATAAAAAAGGGATTGTAGTCCAATTCCAAGGGGTTAGTGTCCCTCTCAACTCAAGTGGTGAGGACGTTTTAGTCACATTATCTAGTGTAGAATTTAGGATTAAATTAAATGGGTGTATGAGTTAGCCAATGAAAGAAAAAGAAAAAGTAAAACAATTACCAACCGATCGAATCCGAACCTCATTAAAGTAAGAATGTAAGATCATACCACATCCATCTTGATATATATTTAAAGCAGTCGTCTGCAAACTGTATTATGGTTCTACATAGCGTGACCACCCCTCACTAGTAATGATATTTCATTGCTCCTAATTTGAAGTAATAAATAAATTTCATTTTCAACATTTAATTCATGAGTAATGGGTGAGCACATGACTTTCGTGTCTCCAGTCACTTATTGCAGAGTTTAATCATTTTGGGTCCAACTTAATTGTTTTTGACAATACTACTTAAGTCTATTGGGGCTGATCCTACTTTCCCTTGTAAATAGAACTAAACTCACACATAATAGGGTTCTTCTCCACCCATTTTCTCCAAGAGAGTCAGTCCACTCTCTTTTCATACCCATGTATCTTTTATACCCTTATATGCATAATTTACACATCAAGATCATGCATCTCTATGAGTATACTAGCCATGGCAGGCTCATAGGAGGGCAAATCGGGCCACCGGTATTTTAAGAGGTCCAAAATTAAAGAAAATTATATGTTATATATAAAATTTTTTATACTCATTTAAAATCCAATCAGCCCATCCTATTTTAAAAAATTATACCCGGTAACAAGCCCAATTCTATTTTAAATCTAACATATAGCCTGATAACAAGACCAATCATACAAAAAAAATTATACCTATTAAAACTTTTTTTACGGTATGTTATTCTAATACTTTGATTTTGTTATGTTTATTGTTGTAATTTTAATCGTCGTTTTAAAAAAACTTGTTTATATAATTGATAATTCGTTCGGGCCTAATGGCACTTTTTTGTCTCATCCCAAGCACTTGGATCCTCAGGACCAACCCTGATATTAGCTTGAGAGCGTATTCAAGCCTTCAGCCTCAAGACATTTTAACCGGTTGTCGAGGTGCATTGCTCCAATTTCTGCTGAAGGGGATGAAAACAATGAGACATCACTTTCGAACCCTATCTACAAGGATCTTCGTAGTAGTAGTTATAATGTTTGACATTTGTCTAATGTGAAAAAATTATGTAACATTCTATCGATATATTTTATAAAAAAAAGTTGTAACACAAAAAATAATAAAAAAATGTTCAAATTACACACAACAATTACAAACATCATCCAATACATAGTATGATAGTAGAATAGTTTGTAACAAGCATTTCTTTACCAAAATAACAAAATTAACACTTTATAGATCATCACCAAAAATAAGACATATCGCACAATTTGTTTGGTAAATTATTATTTTTTTCTTTTTTTTCTACATAACTGGTTTTGATAGCAGAAAAATCACATGAGTAGGATAAGGTAAATGACAGGCATCGGGATTGGCGGAATGAGATATGAGGATTTGCAATATAAAGAGGAGTCCAATCCCATCCTCACCCCACAAGAGTCATAATTCTCATTTTAATATGATATTTTAAATAGCCTAGTTTTTTTTAATAACAAAAACATATTTATTAAAACCAACCGAAGTCAGATAAAAATTGATTTAGAATTCAAATACAAAGATACCAAACAAATAACAAACTAGATGACGAGTTTGGTCAAATGTAATCAAAATTACGTGAATTAAATTACTTAATGTTGTGTATTTTGTATAAACCATATAAAATTAAGTCATATAATATCAGGTTTGTAATATCGACCTCTATTAAATCATTACATAAAATGGCACATGACAACTTCACATAAATTTATGGAATTTTATTTTATTAGAGTAAATAGTAGTTTTGTCGGTGAAGTTTGCAAGGCTTAATAGTTTCAGCCAATCTTTAACGGAAACAATGTCTTAACAAGTTTAGCCTTTTAGCCTTAAAATAGAGTACTTTCAGATATGATTTTAAATTTTAATAAAAAACATTGATATTTTATTAATTGTTATATTATTTTTCATAAACTAATAATGTTTTATGCTTTATAGTTTCAACACTTCTTTTTATTTTTGTTTTATATGTTCGATATAAAATTAAGCCCTTCAAAATTATTCTTTAAGCTCTTTTTTTTTTTACTTTTGTTTTATTCGTTCTAAAAAAATTATAGTGCTTCAAAAATTGTTTTAAGTTTTTTTTTAAATAATACTATGTATAATAATTACAATTATATATATAACAAGAAATCGATGTACAATTATTTTCTACATATACATATAATTTTAAATATAATAATTATTCATCCATAAACCCATGTAGTAAAATAATGAAATTCTAAGAACCA
Organism: Stevia rebaudiana; assembly: GCA_009936405.2. Taxonomy (NCBI): domain Eukaryota; kingdom Viridiplantae; phylum Streptophyta; class Magnoliopsida; order Asterales; family Asteraceae; genus Stevia; species Stevia rebaudiana. Next base: position 979,142 of record WOUH02000007.1, read on the forward strand.
AGACAACAAAAATGGACTTACAACACGATGGTAGGTCAATTTCCATAAAGTGGGCCAAAGGAAGTAAGGAACAACCGTCATAGATGGGCTCTGGCATCTGAAATAATGTTGTAAATTGTAATATTAATATTTAAAATAATAAAATTCTAAAAACCGGGACAACAAAAATGGGATGATGGTAGATCAATTTGCTAAAAGTGAGCCAAAGTAACAACCGTCATGGCATCATTGATGGGTTATCATAGATGGGCTAATGGTAAGAGGGCAATTTGGTCCAAATCGATAAGGATGTATGTAACTAGCAGGATTACCTCCCGTTGTGTTGTGCCAGCAACCCCACAGTCAAATCACAGACACAAATTTTTTATCATCAAAACAAATATAAAGAAGGATTTAAAAAAATGACCAATAAAAATAGCAAGTGTGAAAAAATCCAAATACGAACGAAGACGTCATGATAAACATAACCTTAACAAAAGATTAAACTAAAAGAATACTCTAAATAAGCAGTACAAAAAACATAAAGAAAAGAACACAAAATAAACGTACCACGCCATAAAAACGAGTTTCATGACACAACTACAAACAAAGATTTAACAGTAAACATTATGTGAAAAAAACAAAAACTTAAAACACAACACTAGATAATCATCATATAGAAACAAAAGGATATATAGCCATAATAAACTTAAAAAATGTCGCCCGCTAAATATTTAATCCGAATAGCAAGTAATTTGACTATTTTTTGGGCATTCGTCTTATAATGGAGCTATAAAATTTGTAAAAAATTTACTTTTAATTGTATATTTTATTTTATCACCATGTAATTAGTTTTTTTTCACATTCTGTTAAATATTTTTGCAATTTTATAAAAATTTTCGTCAAAGTTTTAATCATTTTGAAATTTTAATATTTTTCATATATATTTTTTATATTTCCATTTTTTTAATAGTTTGAACTTTTATAAATTTTTTGTATTCATGTGAGGTAGTTTCAAGTCATGTCATCATATAAGTAAAAAGAGGAAAACAAATGCCAATGAGGATTGGTTACATGTTATTTTTGTAAAATATGTATAACCAAAACATTAAATTGAACTTGAGTGAAGAAACAAAAAAGTTTACCAATGATCTAATTAAAACAACAATAAAACTTAATTACTATTCTACAAGAAAATAAACATGGGACAATCAATAAAAGGCGAAACAATTATCTTTTCCTTTGAATATTTACATGTAATTTGATAACTAATTTATCTTTTAGGTTCGTTTGGATCACATATTCGTATCAATTTTCATGATGAGGTTTACCTCTCACCCTCCCGACGTTTAGTTGACTAGGATTTCATTGTTTATATTCGTTTGAAGGATCAATGCCGGTTAGACTGCAAACGAACGTCAAAGTCTTTCGCATTACGTGTAGACCACGTGTGTTTCCGGTTAGAATTAGGCTATAAGCCTATCTACGAGCCCATGCTTCGAACAGTAACCACATTACCATAGAATTACGACTTTTAAGCAAATAAACTAAGCTTACAAAATCGGTTTGGTTTCTAGCCAGGTTGTCACTAGAGTGCGTAAACATGTTCAACCTTTATTAAACATATATTACTTGTTCTAATTTTATACGGGCTGAAAACCAATCTGTTTCTTAATTATACATTTATACATGATAAACATCACAGTTTAATCGATTGCCATTATAATTAACAGACATGACTTTCAACTTAAAATCATTGTTTTCCAATTGGCATTTCTTCAAGATTTGTTTGGTTTCATCTTCATCATGTTTTACCTTAAAAAAAGGTCGCATATATATTTTAAATTCATCAAAATTCTAGCATCAGTTACTTAAAGTAAATAAAAGGTATAATAGTAATAACCAAGATTTATTCTTAACAAACACACTTGTTATAAATAAATTAAAAGATCAATGCTAACCCAAATTACCAATAACAATATATACATGCGAGAAGTTGAAATCTCTTCATGATACAGAACCCTCACCTAAGCAGACCAATAGGGATTCCTTGAGAGTTACTATAACCATTAACAAGATACAGGAAAGTAATAAAACCTAATGGTACATATTAAGATCTACATTGGCGTATCATCGTTGTTTTGCTTCTAGTGGAAGACTTGATGCACAGTTTCAAAACTAGAAAACTTTGGTTTCCATGTAAATATTTCACTCTCAATGCTGCTTCTATCACAATAACAACCAAGTTAATGAAACGATCCATAATGATCAAATCGTTAGAGCATTGTTTCACTCACACAATTGCTATTGTGATAGAGGTAGCATCAAGAATGAAATACTTACATGAAAACCAAAGTTTCCTATTTTAGAATCTGTGCAACAAACTGCACACCTTGTAATAGATTCAAAATAGCAATACTTTTCCAATACATATCTTAATTTACACAAATTGGTTGTCATAGTTACCAATCTTTTAACTCATAGTATCTCTCTAAGGAATATTGGCCCACTTAGGAGAGGGTTTTGTAGCACGAAACATTTCGTAATCTTGTGATCCAAAATTTGTATCCGTCAAACCTGCAATCAAATTTCGAGCAATCACAAGATTAGATTAGACTAACATCGTCAAGAAATTATAATAACATCTTTAGAATACAATAATTTGTGGTTGAATTTCATCTTCCTCATGTTATCTTTTACAAAAGATTCCAATCTTCGTGTAATATATGTTTGAGGTTTTATATCAAACACCTTATGTGCACTATTCTCCTTGTGTTTTAGATCGTCTTACGACTTCAACTGATCAGATCATAACGAAGAAAGTGAAACATCGGACTATACTTACATAGAACGGCATGATAGATCCAACAGGATCACCTTCAAGAAGCTTGATTTGATGAAAATCCAGCAGATCCTGAACGTATAAATTCAATGATTATTTATAACAAAACGAGGTAACAATAAGAATCAAGATTCATATGAGGAAGTACCTTCGAATCCCAACTGATGAAATCTAAAAGTTAATCGGACAAAGAGAAAGAAAGATTGAAGATCTACATGAGAAGAAGATCTGGAAATGAATTAAAGTAGTGGTCTCCAGTTTGTTGTTTAATTATAGACGGTGAGCAGTCCACGTGACGGTGACGGTGACGTCTACTTTTTCTTTCATAGTTGTCTTTTAATTGTATTTTCAACTATCAGAAACTAAGAAAAAAAATTATGTGTTTATAGGTTTGGTTTTTGATATACTGGGTTTGATTCTTTTAATATGAAATTAATAACTTAACTTGAACAGATTTAACGCGTTTTAAAACACAATTCAATTTGGTTTGTATCAAAATGATAAATAATTTTCTTTAGTGTTAGGCTAAATATACCCCTTCTATGTACTTGTTATACACCCCCTAAAATTTAAATTTTAAATCTGTCAAAATCACCGCTTGTATAAATTTTTATTTTTAAAAAGTAAAAAAAAATTGTTTAAATATGACTGAAAAACATGTAAAAAATTATTTGGACGTTTTTTTAAATTAAAATACATTTACCTATTCAATAGTAATCCTTTTTTGCTATCGTTCTTTTTAAATACTTTTTTAACAAACCTTGATTGAAAGCTTTTTCGTATACTGCATTTGAAATCGTTTTTTGGCTTAATCATTGGTTTCTATTCATTTTTAATATAATATTAATAGAAGTTTTTTTCCTTATAATCAGGTTAAACTTTTAGTTATAAGATAGATAAACAACATTTTTTTATAATCAGTTAAAATTTTAAATTGTATTTGAGTTTGAATTGTGATGAAATTGTATTTGAATTGTAGTTCTTACTAGTATATGTATGTACTGGGTTTATCTCTTTCATAGGAAATTTAATGATTTGAATTACGTAACTTTAATATTCAGTTAGGAACAATAGATATCCAGCAAAATTAATTGATTTATGTTATTATTATGTATGCGGTTTAATAGATATATAAATTTCTAAAGTTGAATAAGGATCTGATTATGCAAGAGTGTATAGTAAAACTAAGATTAAAAGGTTATAAATTTAGAGCGGAATTGATTTTATAAAAATATTCTTTTGTTTGAAAGTAAAAATAAAAAAATAAAAAACATAAAGGTTTTGTTATAATTATATATGAATTTGAGGGGGGGTGTACGACAAGTAAAAATAATACAAAAGGGGGTACGTTTATCACAACCCTAGATTATCGGTAAAACAATTCAAAGAACCGATTTTAGTGTTTCATACGAACTCAATTGCACTAGAAGATAAACATTATGTTTATTATTATTATATATAGTTAAATAATGTTAATATAATATCTATAGTATTTTAGTAAGTTTTAAAAATATTCACAAAACTATTATCATTTAAAATTATTATTATATAATTAATTATTTACCTTATATATTCAAAAGAGTAAATTACATTTTTTATCCATTATATTTGCAATAGCTAACAATTTTGGTCCACTATTAACAGAAAATGTCATAACGTCTCAATTCTTAACAATTTCATATCTAACGTTTCAAGTCTAAAGAATTTTCGTCCCTAACTTTTCAAGTTTTAACAGTTTTCGACCTTAACGTTTCAAGTCTTAATAATTTTCGTCCAGTTTCTAATGAATAATCTTAAAATCTCAAACTCATAAAAAAGTAAAATATTTATTTGTTTTTCAATACTCACAGCATGATAACTGTATATATGCAATGATTCATGATAAAATATTTAAAGTATTAATTATGAAACCCCGTGTAATATACTGGTTTTAAGCTAATAGATAATAAATATGTATTTTAAAGTTTTGATAAGGATGTATAATTGTGTTGAAGGCTACAAAAAGAATGTTTTTTTTTTGGTATTTTGAAATACCGTAGTCCTTGAAGTACATTTATGTAACACTTTTGTATCCTTTATACAATAGTTTAATAAGCTATGTAACCCTATAAATTAAATCTTATGCTATAGTGACAGTCTAGCAGTTTTGTTAACTGGATTCCAATCTTCCAAAATAGAAGTCGTAGACAAATTCCATTTGAGTTACATTATTTCGAAACTAAAATAAACAAATTTAAATAAACAAGAATATAATGAAAATTAAAATACCGTAGGTTTTGTGTCACTATTTGAGGATTCATGCTGAAAAGCCTTGTATTCATTCATCTTCCATTTTGTCTTTGTCCCGGTGGGAGCTCTACCATTGTAGAAAACCATGGTTCTTTTTATCCCGATGGCGCGATTACTTGACGAGTAAACAATGCTCAATGAGCCAGTAGATTTCCAATAACCAGAGCTTGTGAGGCGGGAAAGTCTCCCACCTTGTACTTCTTTTTCCTGTAGCGAAATGAAAAAGAACCACTGCTCGGTGTCTCCTTGACAACACTCTCCAGCATATTCTGGTCCCAAAATAGAATACACACAAAGGTGGTATGTCTCTATTTTATGATTTATTCTTATGTTTCAACCACAATGAGCATAATATAAAGTGATCATTTTTTACAAACTAATTAACAAGATTATGTTTCTAGCAAGTTCTTTACACTGAAATTGTTCGTACTTTTAGTGTTATCAGTCCATTTAAGCTAACTAGGATGGATTAGAACATGCAAAGTGCACACTTGTTTGAAACTAATCTGTTTTCTAACTTCGGCAAACCGTGATCTCATTTACATGCAAAAATGCATTGAATCATGAAGCATTAGGTAAGTCTTTTCATCAAAACAATGTCACAATTTGTTAGGAACAAAGAACATGCACACATTTACTCATTATTGTTTTTCTAAATTATTAGATTGAGATTTCGAGTAGCCAATCGAATTACGTTAGTTTGAAAGAGTTTGCATGATTTAAAAAAGATTGGGTTGAACATCACCTACAAAAACGAAAGAAAATACAAAATTAAAGTGGTAAAAGAAGTACTAACTAGGGAGGTCCCATGGATAGAAACCATAAACATGAAGTTGCGGTATGACTTTATCGATACGTTGCTGCAATATGTTTGCACTTGCTTCTATCTTGTGCTTTATGTAGAATGATATCAACTCTTCTTCCGTTGGGTAGAATCTAAATCCTGGCGTCACCATTTCTTCTTTTACGTGATCTTACAAACGACGTTTGTTAATTTGATGATTAATTAATAATTATGCACAAATGGTTTGAATATATTTGTGGTGAGTGTATATATATAGGGAGGGAATCACAAAAGAATCTAGGTGTGGGAGTAACATTTAAGCCGAGTGAAAGGAGAAAAAAATGTACAAACCAAATTTCCATGCATTTGCTTGAATAGTCCCGCAAATAGTCAATCTATTGTTTGTTTTTTAAATTGACCTTCGGAATTTCAATCTTGGAGTTGTGTACGTAGAAAATATTCGTAACTTCCCGAAATCAAACATAAAAGTGGTCAATTCACAAACATGCAAATAAGAGGACTTAAATTAGTCTATTGGATCTAAATGGAAAAGTCATTCGAGTTTATAAGATGTTCTTGCGTTCCCCTTGAGATCAAACTTCGAGCACAGTCGTAAACGGATTGGAAAATGATTGTTAAATATAAAACCTAATAAGAGAAGTTTCAAGGACGACGTACACATCCATGCATTGGTTTTCATTCAAGAAAGGTATAATAATTAGCTCCTAGATTTGGAAACTTGTTATATGGTTCAAAGTCAAAGATTGTATATAATTCACCTCTAATGATGTTTAAAAATATATAGCAATTCTTCGTGCCTTATCATGGTATCAGAGTTTCAATAGCTCCAACGAGATATGACCCGCTACTCGTACTTCATTAATTCATCATCAAAAATCAATTTTAAAATCCTAAATTATCCTTCCTTTCATTGACCACCAATGTGATTCAAGTTACCAACAAGCACTTTCTGATAAAAGTCAATGCTACAAACTTACGGTATGAAAAGAGCTAATCCTATCGACGCCTAATTATTGGTTTGGAACTCGACGTCTTTATCACCGGTAAAAGTAAATCACCGTCAATGTCCTCGGACCCAATGGCGGAGCTTGAACAAAAACATTTATGGGACCGGGATTTCTTTTGAAAATTTTGATGGAGGTCAAGCTATATACGTAAAAAGTTTTGGACACAAATCTAGAATTTTACACTATAGACAAAAAAACGACAGGGGTCGGGGTCATCCTTGGCCCTCACTAAGCTCCGCCCTTGCTTGGACCAAAAGCATACCAAACTAAACCCGACTAATTACGGTGTATGGTGTATGGAACAAGTTAGGGGGAAACATGCTTAACTATTAATTTATTGATTAAATCAGGTCATCAGGATGTGTTGTTAATTAACAAGACTATTACTATCACTTAAAGACCCCTTTTTTTACACGACCATTAACTCAACATTTAAGCTCATGGATTGCATATATGGGTAGTAATACTTAGGGACACCCCACGTGGAGAGTTCTTTTACGTAACGAAAACTCTTACTAAGTTTCCGGAGTTCCGAACTATTAGTGTCATGTCGTCTAATATTATAATAAGGAATAATACTTGGTGGTTAATGTTTAGGACTATTATCTTGTTAACTAAGTTAGTGGGCACTGTTTCTTGTGTACATGTGTAGGTAAAAATATGTGAGATTTTAACTAACACTTGGATCATATTTTAATTTATAAGATGATAATTACTTTGACTACAAATAGACAATAGAAAAGTACACATATTGCAACATAGGATAGTCTCAAATCCAAAAACACAAGGTGGGTTCCAATACTCAGATGTTGTTATTTCTTTCATCAGGTAATTGAAAGGGTTTTGTTGCTATAATTAATGGAAAAGTAAATATGTAAAAATGTCTTAAAAGAAAACAACTGAGTAAGAAGGAAAGTTAATTGATCAAAACGCGATATTCCCTTGGGATGAATTCCACTTGGGACAAACTAACGTGAGATAATATTTTGATGGTGTGTATAACTATAAATGTGAATGCTCTCCATTGGTATGATAGTAGGCGTTTAAGCAAGTCCAACTATCGGATTGTTGTTAATGTATTCTTTTGGTGTTAAACTGGAAAGACTCCTGGTCAGGTTTTCGCAACCCTCTGCCTAAGTTTAATACAACTAAGTCACCGTAACCTTACAGATAAAGACATGTCGGATCGGGTTGGGTTTCACACTCAACTCTTACAAGGTTTTTCTCTCTTGTCTCTCTTAAGAATGGCGGAAATCTCTC
>WOUH02000007.1:989567-1001988 GCA_009936405.2 Stevia rebaudiana
GATCTCGTAAAGAATTATGGTATTAAGTAAATAAGTTTAAACATGTTTCAGCCCCTAAAAGGTTATTTAGAAAAAGAAAAGGGGAATTTAGTGAGTTTACTCACCTTTTAGAAGCCAGAGTAGTGAGAAAGTCAAAGCTTGTCAAGTATCGCCCACAAACTATTTTCACCTAGTAAAGCGTAGGAACTTGACTTAGAATAGACATAGAAGTTTATGAATAATGGTTCTAGGTTATTAAACCGAAGATAAGAAAGAGTTAAATCAAATAATCGCTTATTTAAATATAGGATTTACGTTATTAATATTTATTTAAATATGTTTATTTAAAGTTGAAAGTTGGAAATTAATTACTTAATTTTAAGTAATTAGATAAAAGTTATAATACTTAGGTTAATTAAGTATTTGTAGAAATTATATTAATAACTTAATAAATAAAGTATATATATTTAACTAACCGTATATACTAATTAAGTTATTAGATTAAAAGTTAATTTAGAGTTTATTTATGTTAAACCTATTAAATAATTTATGGAATAAAAGATTAATAGATTTAGAAAAGAAAGTGTAAGTATTTAAAATAACTACTAATATTGCTTTGTACTTATCAAAAATAAATAACAAGAAAATTTATAAACTAGGTTTTAATTATGGTTTTTAACATGAAAATCATATAAGTAATTAGTAAAGTTTTTAAATAAGTTTTTAGAATTAAACTAGATTTTTATAAAGTTTTTGTTACATTTATTAGATTAAATATGCTTAAATTAGGTTTTTAATTAGGAAATAAGTTTAGAATTGGATTTAAATTCAAAACAAGTTACTAAACTAATTTTATAACATAATTTAAAATATAATTATAAAATTAAAACGAATTATCTGATTTATTATAATTAATTAGGATTTATATGTTTAATTTTTATAACCAAAACAGGCTGGTGGGCTAGAACTTGTCTGAGCCCAGTAAGAAAAAGAAACAGATCAAATCAGATTTGGGCCAGTGGTCTCGACCGAAGCCCAAAACAACTGAAACAGTTTGAATCGGAGCGGCCTGTGGGTTCGGAGTCCACCCCCACCAGTTCATTCGGGCCCAAAGCTCGAACATGTTTTAAACGGACCCAGTTGCTGTTTAAAGGGACCCAGATGGATCCGGTCTTGTTTATCCCGACCCAATGTGTTTGAGCCCTAATCGACATTCAATCCGTTCGATCGAACTCAGATTGATCTTGTTTGATGAATTTGTTTGAGGGTTATGATTCTAAGCGATTCAACTGAGGTTTGATGGGTACCTGGTGATGTCGAGAACGAGACCGATGAAGAAACAGAGGCGTCGGAGCTAATCCTCGTTTCAATCTGATAGGTTAGGTACCAATAACAAAATCAATGATTACCGAAAGCATCAAGGATTGAAATAGAACCGAGATGGATCGGGAATTACCTGTAATGGTGATGGAGTTCGTGATCGGGGGTTGAGCAGGACGACGAAGAAATCTCGAATTCGGTTTGCTATATGAAATTAATTGTTTAGTTGATCAATATGAAATCGATTAACGGTATAAGGTTACCTGTTGATGTTGAACACGAGATCGGGGAAGGATAGGACGACGAACCAGAACAGTTTGGATATGAAGTTGCTGGAATTAGGATCGGAGAAGGTAACAATGGCGACGAACACAGGTCCTATGTCCGATCTGTTTATTTAAGGACAATGGATGAAATTCATCATAACAGTAAGCTAATAGGATTGAATTAGGCTTAGGAGAGATCAAAATTACCTCTAATTGGTACTTAAATCACGATCGAAGATGGTAACAGTGATGATGGTCAAAGCTCGTTTTTAATCTGTTAAATTAAGAGTTGATGATGAGATTAACTGTTACAGTCATCAATAAGGATCGAATTAGGATTAGAATCAACCGATGATTACCTTTAACAGATGGTGGTAGTACGAAATCAACAACAGATCTCCGATCGGGACTTCGGAATTGACTGAGAGGTATTCGTAAGTTGAAGTTTATGGTGCAGAGGGATTCAGTAGGTGAACAAGGGGAACGAATAGAAGGTTTTATAGAATCTATTGATGATGTTTTAGTGTTAGAATCGAATTATGGTTCTCGATTGAATTGTAGAGTTTAAATCGAATTAATCCCAAAATTTTTGGGATAACATCGAGTTTATTTGTTTGAGTTGAGTTCGAATTGCAGCTGAGAATTATTTGGTTAGTTTTGATGCGAAAATCAGGGTTTTAGGTTTTGCCGGATGCTTCGCCGAAAAGAATGGCGTTTGGACGGAATTCTTGAGACCGACGGGTGTGTTGTGGGAGTTTTGGACATTGTCAAGTTTAGTCCCTCACAGTTTCATTAATTGAAGTTTGATCACCATGTTGTATTTAAATGAGTTTAAGGTTTTTATTTTTATGTTTTGGCCACTAAACATTTTTGTTTTGTTATTTAATTTAACAAGTTTATAAATTACACATAAACTTTAGATAAAATGTATTTAGGGGTTTTAATACAATTTCTTATAAAATTTAAGGTTTTACAAATAGTCTTAGTTTATATACATATATTTTATAAAAGGATCATTTTTATAAAATATAAAATGTCATTAAATTCTTTTATTTATTGGAGTGTAAATTTAAACGAGTTTGAATGCAATTACGAGTTAGAAAATTACCTGAATTAGACGGATGTCACATAAACCTCAATGCTATGCCCTAAAATCCTAAAGTTAAACCCTAAACATAAAGTCGAACCCCTAAACTAAACCCTAAAAGATACTAGAAACAATCTAATACAGGTTTAGAACTATAATAACACCCAAATTTCAACTCAATTTCATCATTCCAAAATCCTATATGGAAATCCAATCTTCATTAATGCAACAATGATGAAATGGAATGGAGAAAGAAGCTTACTAAGTTGAATTCGAGCCCTAATACCTGCAATCGAGTAGAACGTTGCTGCTCTCTTCTTTAGTTCTTCATGAGTTCGTGGTTCTTTTTTTTTTTTGCTCGTTACCTACTTCGATCGCTGCTTTCTTATTTACCTAATACGCATGCATTTTTTTTTCACATCACCCCTATTAATTTTAGAAGTTTTTACAAAATAGCTTCCACTTTTACTTATTTTAAAATACCATGTGTGTTTTTTATAAAATTCTTGAGTTTTTTATATAAGATTTTAGGATTTTAATAAAATTTAAAGGTAATGTGTGTAAGGTGTTGGGTTTCTAAAAAAAATGAGGGGTAACCGAAATTTCGATCAGGGGGTCCGGATATATAAAACGCTAAACTTTTTTCACACTACGCGGGTTAGTTGAGTGGTATCTGAGAATACGCCTGGACCTCACATAAAACCGCCCCTGCATGGTTGATTTTCGGGTTCGTGTTGAGCTGACTTGTGAAACCCACAAACACAACCTGTTTAACACACTTAATTCTTGTTCACAGCTATTTTATCGCATAGTAAGATAATGTTTATAGGGTTGATCTAAACGTAGCCTCATCTGTCTTATTTTTACTTATTATACTCATTCCCTTAAGTTATTATATATAACTATTTTAATCTTTAAATTATCATATCAATACAAAAGTCAACATTTTTTATTTTTATTACTTTGTATGTTTGTTGCCTTCTGTTAATGTTTTTCTTCAATTTCTTTATAAAAAATTGATTTTATAGTTATTTTTAGCTAAAAACGTTTGTATAAAACTTTTTATGACCTTTCTTTCAAACTTTTGACTAAAAACGTTGTTTATACTTACTTAGAAAATGTTTTCGAAATAAACATTTCTTCAAATTTTTGTATAATAACGTTATTTTATATTTTTTATAAAAAGCTTTTTTTACATATTTTTTTGCTATAAAATAAATTTCGATCACAAATAGAAAAAAAGGTAGTGTTTAACTTCTTGTATATACGTTTTTCTTAGTTTTCTAATAAACATTTTTTTTTTCAAATAAAAAAAAACATTTTTCTTGACAATAAATTACAAAATATAAAATAAAATATTATAAAAAATATTCTTTCATATACCTTTTAATTTTTTTTATTAAAGTGTAAATTAATTTATTTTGATAGATCCTTTTCTAAAAATAAAAAAATTATAGGAAAAATTTGATAAGTTCTAAAATATTTTTTTAGAGGTGAGGTATCACAAATAAGGGTGTAGATAGCCCTTTTTTTAATTCCTTTTTCATTCAAAATAAAACTAAACTCAATCTATCTAAAAAATGAACGAAAAAAAAAACAGAAACCTTGCGTATTTCCATCGAATCATCGATTTCATCGACGAACTTGCGAGTAAATCCGAAATAACATCGTTTATCGATCATCCTGAGGGTTGGACCGTTGAAGCAGAGCGATAGTAATATCAGGTTATTCAGTCTGAACGAACTTTCAACAATCTGAGACCAAATCACTACCCCTGACATCCGATTGCCGCAAAAATCATGATCACAACGGTAACTGCAATTTCGAAGCAATACGTATGTAATTAATTTGTGTGAATCATCTATTCTAATTGATTAGAATTTGGCAAACATGCAGCAAAGAAGTTTTACCGAAGGAGAGGGTTTGCAGAGCCCTAGATCTCCATTTTCACAACCTCCGTTTCTATCGGTATCTGTCATTGATCCGGCTAAAATGGGAAATGGTGTTCAAGCTTATATCTCATATAAAGTCGTCACTAAGGTAATTTCACGATTCATGAATTGATAGACTGATAGTGATACTATTAACATATTGATCGAGTAGTAGGTAGTTTGATCGGTGATAGATTTCACTTTAATTCGTATAATCGTTGGTTTAGATTATCTGATATAGAATTGAAGAAGCAGGTGAACTTTAATCGTGGATTGTTTACAACTAATAAGTAATAACCTAGGTTTATAGTGTGCTATCAATGTTATGGTAGTCATGTTCTTTCCAGCTCTTGTTATTAAATAACTGATATTTCTTTAGTTTTTTTTTTGGTAACGGCTATCACTTTCTTCTTTATATATTGATGTATAAAACGCATAATATTAAAGCTACTAAAATTTCATTGAAATGCTTCTTTTACAGACAAATTTCCCAGAATATCAGGTACCTGAAAAGAGTGTCATTCGACGATATACTGATTTTGTTTGGTTGTATGATCGTCTCTTTGAGAAGTACAAGGGTATCTTCATTCCTCCACTTCCAGAGAAGAACACTGTAGGTAAGATATCATTGTGTTTTTTGTTTATTTATAACTGTCACACTTTTTTCAATATTATCTGGTATTAAATTTAAACATTGAAAATGTGGTTCATATTGTCTATCACTAGCATTTCCTTAAATATTGCCAAACATGTATCGGTTGTTGACCATTTTCCTTCTTTCAGCATATAATTAAATGATACTGTAATCATTTAGAAATTTATGGCATCTCCTTAGGGAAGTTGTACATTAGTTTATGAACCATTTTAGATAATATCGAGGCATATATTACAGTCTCCTAAAAGTCAGAACTCTTCATTTTATTGGAACATAATAATCATTGAGCAAAATTCTTTTATGCATTTTCTGAATTGGAGTTTTTGTTCATTCATGGCATAATGGTGATTGGGAATTTAGGTTTCATACTACTTTAACTTATCTATCTATTTTATATCACAAATGGTGTGTGTGTGTGTGTATAACTGTATATATATATATATACCTAATAAATAAATAACTTGAAGGGTCATGTGTTACAATTTCATGAAGATGTAAATATAAGTAACCAATTGTGAACATAAATATACACACTAATAATTCTTTGTTAACATGTTTAATTAAAAAACTAATGTATGCAGTAAAGATAGTATTTACAGGATCTTGTGGACCCAATTTAAGACGATAAATTTGTAATGATGCTAATGCCTGATGGGCAAATTGTTACATTAGTGTCTCTATCTCCATCTTTATAATTCACTAAAAATCACTACTTTTTCTCTTTCCTATTCAATTATATAATAATATTTTATACATTTATTACTACTTTTTCTCTCTCCTATTCAATTAAATAATATTTTTTATATCTTTATCATTATCTCTCTCTCTCCAATTCAAACAAATAATATATTTTTATTCAATTATCATTACCTTTTTCCCTCTACTATTTACTTTAATGAACAATGTTTCTCTATACTTACTGGTTTCATCACTTTCTCTATATCTCTCTACTCACAACCACTTTCAACCTATCTCTATAATATAAATAACACACTCACATAAATTTTAGAGATTCTAATGTGAACGCTCTAAATAGAGAAATATTGCAAATTTTCATGGGATTAAAGAAAGAATAAGTTATCCAATAGTAGAGATGTAAGGTTTAAATGGTCTACTATTTGCTTCACTGAATATGTTTAACTCATCTTAATTGTAGTCATTGGAGCTATAATTGAATATGTATTTTATTTGAAAAACCTATTTATGACATCATCTATGCAGAGAAGTTTAGATTCAGCGCTGAGTTCATTGAGATGAGGCGTCAAGCATTGAATACATTTGTCAATAGGACTGCTTCACATCATGAACTTCAACAAAGTGAGGACTTGAGAATCTTTTTGCAGGCTGATGAACAGGTAACACATTGACCAATCAACCCGTTTGACCCGTTTAGCTAATCTCTTTCATGTTGGGTTATAGTACTAACGATCTGATTCAAGCCCGAACTAGCAAGCTCGCAATGCTTGAGATCGGCTTTTTAATAGTTTTTATGCTCGCCTCAGGCTCTGTTGGTTTATTGTTTATCAAATACTAGCTTAAAACATGTGTATTATACGAGTTTACATAATCAAAATTTAAAAATTTATCATTGAATCATTGCATATATATATATATTATGTTACTACATTGTGAACTTAAAAGAAATAAATGGCTGGACACTTATATTATTATAAATTATGCTTTGAGATTTTAAATTATTTAATTTTTCAAATAGAAATGCCTTAAATTTAGTTGGTAATTATACAATTTAAAGAAACGTCAAATTTAAAATTTAAATAGAGTAAGTGCGGCTTTCATCTCTGACATTTGCAAGACCTAAACAATTTTATTCCACCCATAACAATTTTTGCTCCAAACGTTTTAAGTCTTAATAGTTTTCGTTAATAAACCTTTATCAGAAGACTGCTAAAACTTGAAACGTTAGGGACGAAAGCTGTTAAGAACTGAAACATTAGGGACGAAAGCTATTAAGACTTGAAACGTTAGGGACGAAAACTGTTAAGACCTGAAACGTTAGGGACAACAAATGTTAAGACTTGAAACGTTAGGGACAAAAAATGTTAAGTTAGGGATGAAAATTTTTAAGACTTGAAACTTGAGAGACGAAAATTGCTAAGACTTGAGACGTTAGAGATCGTTTCTGTTGACAGTGGACTGAAACTAATAAGTACTGCAAACCTTAGGGATAAAAAATGCAATTTACTTTTTTAAATATATAAGAAAAATACTTAATGAGATGATAACAAATTTAAATTATTTTGAAATTTAAATTTATTTTATTGTTTAAGATAAAATAAAAAGTATAAAATATTCAAAATAATTTTACGTACATAACAAAATATGTTATTTAGTTATATTTATCACAATTTTATGTAGTTATATGTTTATTATATAAGATTAACCAAATGATAGGCTTGTTTAGGCACATTTACACCCTAGAGTTATTCGTTGTTTTTCAGTTGTGTTATTTGCAAAAAAAAATAAAAAAATATCGTTTGATCTTTCCAGTAGTTTAAACAATGTTTCTTATTCTTCATGTTTGACTATTTTGCAGACAATGGAAAGATCCAGGTCACAAGATACTGGATTCTTCAAGAAGAAGCCGTCTGATTTGATGCAGATTTTTAGGGTAAATTATAATTTTAAAATAATAACAGGTAGAAGTTTTTAACTGCATAAATACATCGCAACACAAGTTCACTTGACAACCATGTGGTTTGATTAGAATATTCGGGAACAAAACTTTTAATCTGTAAAACCGGTTAGCAAAAAACTGATTAACCGAACCAAAACCGGATTAACCGAATTCACGGATAAATCCCACTAAATTAACCAACCCATAATAATAACCAACAGCGGTTTCATTTTTTTTCTCCAAAAACCGATAATTACGGTATACCTTGTTCCCAAAACGAACCGACCTCACGAAATCGAACATGGGAACCTAACCGCACCTAACTTGTGTGTTATTCTATTTATGGCCAAATTGATTATTTTAGGCCTAAAATTTTTTAATTTTTTAGGCCAAAAAATTAAAAAAAATAATAATAATAATAATAATAATAATAATAATAATAATAATAATTTTAGTTCCTTTATCTTCATACAAAAAAAATGAAAATAAATTAGTGGGTGGTTAACAAAAAGTTCAGGTGAAAAGATTTGGATCAAAAACCATTATTTTGGGCCAATCTTTTAGGTCCAACCATTTCAAGCCCAAATGTGAAACCAAATCCATAAATGATAAATGTTATTTTTGTGTCAGAAGTACAGATTTCCTTAAAAACAAAAAATCACTGGTATTTATGACCTAACCTAATCTAATATTTTAATTTCATGTTATGAATGTAACAGGATGTTCAATCTAAAGTGACTGATGTAGTTATTGGGAAAGAAAAACCAGTGGAAGAATCAAGTCCAGAATATAATAAATTAAAACATTACATTTTCGAGCTTGAAGATCACGTAGCTGAAGCCCAAAAACATGCATATCGTCTAGTTAAGAGACACAGAGGTATTCGTTATATATATTATTAAGAAATAATAATATTTTTTAAATAATATATATATATTTTAATTATTATTGCAGAATTGGGACAATCTCTTGCTGATTTTGGTAAGGCGATTAAGCTTCTTGGTGCTTGTGAAGGAGATGCTCTTGGGACTGCATTCTCTGAGCTTGGAACAAAATCAGAGATGTTATCAATTAATCTGCAAAGAGAAGTTGGTTTCTATTAATTTTTTTAGAGGGTTATATTATTTTTCAAATAATAAAATACATATTTACACTTTATAAATTCATAGATCTTTGTAGAGATTGCAAAGAGGCCGGTAACTGAGGCATTCTTTTTGGTAACTTTTTTTTATAAATAAGTTGACGCTGTTAAAAAAAGTAGTGTATTTGATAAGATTACGAAAACTTCATTTTTTTCATGATAACGTATATTTTGAATTAAATGATATAGGAGGTTCATTTCTTAAAGAAAACATTTTGGGCCAACTTTGACCCGTGCTATTACCCCTTTTTTAGTTTTTTTTTTTATATTTTATTTTAGTTTTACCAGGTAACGCGCATTTATAAGTAAATGTATGTAGATGATATATCTCATGATGTTTTCTATTGTCAAGGCTCACCATCTTTTAATGAATTTTGAAGAACCTTTGAAAGACTATGTGCGTGCGGTGCAATCTATCAAGGTAATGTTTGAACTTCAAAACACCGTTGTTGACCAAATACGTTGACCGACATACATATTTTTCTAAAATCTTTATCATTTTCTTGCGTGAAACAGGGTACAATAGCAGAGAGGGCCAACGCGTTCAGACGGCAGTGTGAATTAGCTGAAACGATAAAACTAAAGGAAATTGATCTGTATGTTTTTCATTATTTTATATTTTCATTTCTTTGTTATTTATTACTGATTCGTTATGTGTCAAACGAAAGTTGGGTTATTTTGATTGGAAAACTTCACACAATAGTCATCAAGTGTTCCACTAAAGTACATTCATTAGGTTGTGTAATTTTTTCTTTAATAAATGTTAAAATGTTTAAATTTAAATGGGGCATGAATCCTAGTTACTATTTAGTGATAATCTTTTCTTTAAATTTGACTTAATTTGAAATTTATGCAACTTTGTTAATTTTTTCTTCACTATTACCTCTTAATTCAAATTAATTAATAAATTGTAATGAGGATTCATATATGTTTTTATTCAGATTACTTAATTTTTCTAAAACTTAACATCTATAAAAAATTCACAACAACTAATAAAATAGTTGACTTTAGAGGAATAAAAAACTTTTGAGTGTCTTTAGTGGAACACTTGGTTACTATTGTGTGAAGTTATTCCTATATATTTATAATCGAATTTCTTGATTAAAATGGTTTAGGAGGTTTTATGCATAAAATACACACCAAGTAACTTTCAGTTTTGTTTGACCATTTTCCTTTTAAAATATTTTTTTTTTCTTACCTGTTTGACCCATAACATAACACGAATCGACCTGTGAGTAATATTTATTAAAAGCTACATTATGTTTGGGAAGTGAGATTTTTTTACAAATTTTGCTTATGGTAATATTCTTTATAAATAAATTAATTTTAAACCAAAGCTGTAAGTTTAAAGAAAATGCTTAAAAGGTTTAGCTTTTTGTCATCCTGTGAGTCTGTTGTAAATGAAAGTCATAAAGCTCTTAATAAATATAGTATTTATTTGTAATAATGTAACAAAAAAATAATTTATATCAGAAACAAATTAAGGCTTCTTCGATCCGAGAAGATGTTAGATGCAGAGCATGAATATGAGGAGGTATGTATCCAAGTTTCTTCATGTCACTAACATGTCTTAAAGTGGTAATTTTGACCCGTTTACTTATGAATGGATCTATTTGGGTTTTTCTAATGCTTCAAGTCTCTTTTATTTTATTTTTAATTCATTTAATGACTCGTGTCGACCAGATTACTTCTATTTATTTTTTACATTTTATGGATAATCAATGTGTCAAGTGTCAACTGTCTCATATAATATTAAATCAAACAGTAATATGCATTTTTATAGTGATATGAATTCTGAGCTTTTATCATTATAAATACACACTTTGGGCCCATTTCATTTTAAGATTTTTTTGTATGAATTTTTTACCAAACGACCCGTTAGAAAAAATATTGCATGAATCTACTAATTACTTAACCCATTGGGCCCACCCATTTTCCCACCTCAAGGCATGTTTATTTTTTTTTTTAAAATATTTTAATTTAATCATTTGTAACTGGAATGCAGCTAAAAGCTGATGGTGAGGAAGCAAACAGAAGATTTGAGACAATCGTGCGATTAATGAAGGAAGAAATAGCGCGTTTTCAAGATCAGAAAACACAAGACATGGGTTGGGCTTTTCATGAATTTGCAAAGGGCCAAGCCCGTTTAGCCAATGCGATTGCTGATGCTTGGCGGAGTCTTCTTCCAAAACTCGAGTCTCTCTCTGTCGAATAACACATTTCGTTTCGTATGTTTTTGTTCTGTTTGTATCTTAATATACAACGCGTTTGAAAGCGCGTATAGTGTATGACTGCCTAACGACCATAAGGAACATTTGAATGCTTGAAAGTCTTCTCTTTTAGTTGTAGATTGGTTCTTAAACTCTTTGTATGTAAAATTTATAGATTTTAATGTGATAAAAAGGTCTATTTTTGCTTTTATATTATCTTTGTTATAATTTCATTTTGGTCTTAAATAAATCTTACTTGATTAAAATAGTCTGGTCAACACTAAAATTATCGACACAATAGTCTGGTCAACACTAAAATTATCGACATTGCGTTTATAAATGAGCTCAAACCGCTGATGGGTTCAACTCATTTACAACTCTATCTGCCATCATCGATTCTTTACTCTTGTAGTTATAGGGTATTTTTTTTTATGTGCGCACAAAGATAGGCTTAATCTAGAAATCTATTTTAGTACTTTAGTAGAACATTTGGATAGATGGTGATCATTGTATTATATAGGATGCTAATTAGATAAAAATATTGTGATTGGCTCATAAAAGTGTGGTGGCTATCAAGATTAAGTAGAGGTAATTGTTAATATACGAAAACTTTTCAATGTAGAAATAAGTACCATAACATTTTTTAACGATACCAAAATAAATGTTTCTCTCTTATTTACTTATTTATTTATTTGAATTCTCAACCTTTAGTTTAAAAATGAGACAACAATCAGATGTCAATGATGTTAAGATTAAGTTCATTATATATTAAAGGAAAGCAATTCTCGGTATATTGTCAAAAGTATATATTTGGGATCGTAAACAAGTTGAGTCAAACTGAGTTTGAGCTCGAGTAAGCTCAACTCGTTTAAGCTACCTAAGCTCGAGTTTCACTCGGCTCATTTATATATTTCTAAAACTGAGCTCAACTTGTGAGTAGCTTTCAAATAAGAACAAAAAAATTATCATAGATCACATGGTTTTATAGGAGATTTAAATACCTTAGAATTAAAAACAAACAAACATATTCAATAAAATCCTACTAAAATAGGGTTTGGGTGTGAGATAAAGACAAACCATATACCTAAATGAAAATAAAGAGGCTGCTTGGTTATGGAAGACAAAAATTGGTGACTATAATTTATTCTTTTAGCTCTGAACATGTTTATGGTTCGTATTAGAAAATCTATATATATA
>WOUH02000007.1:1002088-1014856 GCA_009936405.2 Stevia rebaudiana
TTCCATTCCGCATCTAACCCCATTGATCTCATCTTCAAATGAGATGTCGGGATTTCGAGCCTTTGGAATGTTATGTATTTAATTGCGTAACCTTTAAACCGTCGCTCAGACTGAAATTCTGATTACACTTAAATGAACCAAAATTTAGAATAGAACATAATGGTAACATTTCATTCATGTAAATATTGAATTACAGATGGCGTATTGCCAGTTTACACATAGTCAAAGGTCGGAAGTTGATCGGTTGACTGCCGGAATTTGGCCAGTCGTTACACCCAACCGCTTAAAGGATATGTAAACTTTAAATCAAATGTACAAGCATCCAACACATTTATTGTCGGGTATCCCTTACGACCACGGTATCAAGGGGCATCTTTAGTAGGTACTCTGACACGAACATGTGTTCCATCAATTGCCCCTATACAATCCTTGAAAAAAAATGATAAAATCTCTTTTTTTCTTGAATTTCTTTTGGGACAATATCTCCTTTTGGTTGTTTGGTTGTTGAATATAACGACTTTCTAATGATATAAAGGCTCGTAAAACTCTATGGAAGCACTGACTCGTTGTTGATCTAGAACGACGGTATATCCAATAAGCAAACTGGTTTTTTAAATCGTTACCTACAATATGCAAAAATCTTGCAACATACTCTTCAACCTACATGCGTTGAGTAGGTCAAGACCACCGTCACGCTTTAAGATATTGCATAATGTCATAAAAGCTTTCTCACTCATACGAATAAGATCACGACATTTACCACAATGATGATCGAGAATTCCAGTGAAGGCATGTGCCTAAATGCAAGCGGGGGGCAGAGATAGTAGTTCGAACTTCGAACCCCATCCCTTGCAGGCTTGGTAAAAGAACTGTGAGTCGGTTGTCTCCTGCAACGTTATGGTGACAGGACTGTCACAAGCCGGTCAGCATGTCCGAAAACACGTAAAAGGAATTTAAAAAGAAATATAGTTAAATTAAATAATTGTTTTATCTCAAAGGAAGTCTATATATAAGACCTAAAGTAAGCTACAAATTGCGTCCTTGTCCTTTGCTCCATCCCGCACGTTGCATCCTTACCATAAGAATTTCAGAATTTCTACCCCTAGGTCCCTATTGTTTATTTTTTTCTCCATCTCAACCCTAAGACTAACATCAATAACATTTTGTTAAAAACTCGTATAGCACTTGCTTTTTACAATTTAAGCCCTATAATATGCTTTTTCAAATACAACAAACCGTTGTCGTGTCACCCTCCTAAAATCAAATTCTTCCATGCCTTTTGAAACATGACTTCTTCCCATGTTTTCCTCCCAATTCGAACATAACAAACGTCTGAACAACACAAAATTACACAACCTCACGAACACTGCATCGTTGATTAAAAATTCATAGATTTGTAGGGGGTAAAATTCATAATAAAAAAATCCATTAGATACATATAAGGGGTTCTTCATAAAAAACCGCTAAATATATAATACAGTAAAAAATTCATCATAAAAAACCATTAAAAATGACCGATCTAGACCCGTACAATAAGACAAGTTCCTTCTGCTCTTAACATATTCCTGTCACACTTGAAACTCAAAGTTTATGTTATTCCTGAACTTCAAAACCAATTGGAAATGCATCTCGAGGTGGCATACACTTGCATTTAGTTGCAATCTAGCTACATCAAGATTCAGCAACATTGATGGGGATTAAAGGCCATACAGTGGCATCAAAACCACAATCAGAACCCGATTTGGGTTTACCAAAACGACTGATCGAGAAAAAAAGAGTATCAACAACATCGTGAAGAGTAGCAACGACGTGGGCTGACGAATGGAAGCTTTTGAAACAATGATGACTTATATGTTTATAAAAGGGTTTATTGTGGTGAAATGACTTTTTTTGTCACGATAAATAAGAACCACTGGTAAAAAAAAATATAAAGAGAACTGTGACTGTCGTTGGTCTCAAGGTCACAGTGAAAAAAAAAACTATAAGGACTCATGGTGAAAATTAGACGATAACGAGAAAATGTGTCGAATTAAATAAACGACAAAGACTCAATCTAACATCTATGATAGCCTAAACGGACGTGCTGTTTTAAACTGTTATAGTAACTTAGTATAGTGTTAAATGAATGAAATAATTATATATTTGATCAAACCAACGTATGTGAAATCTGATTTAGACATTTAGTTTCATGAAGATCCAAAAAAAATAACCTTCTTGTGTTTATGTGACAACTCGATACATATTCAAGTACCAACAACCGTAACCCAAATCAAAAGGTCGTCTTTTTCTTTTTTGTTTGTAAAACCCTAATCAATCAGACCCAATCAAATTACAGATCTCTTTGTGTTCATCTCTCTTGATTCCACCTCTACTCAATCGAGCCCTAATTCCTAAAGTCACCATTTCCAAATTCTCTTAAATCTTCTAATCAATCGCTCGATTGCATATTCCAATTTCACGCTTCATCATTTCTTAAATTAACCCCCAACTTTGCAAATTCTGTTGGTTTTGATTTTGATATCGATTTGGAAAAATTCGAGCAAGGCTGGCGGTGACGAGGAGATGTAATGGCGGATCCGCCTAGAGTCCGCCGAGTATTCTTACTTGAAATCGTTTTTCTCACCGGAGCTCTGTTTTCATCTTCGTTGATTAGTGAATTAGGGTTTGGTTGTTTTGACATTAGAAGTTGGTGTGATTAGAAGCATGCTGAGTGTGCTGAGAGTACACCTTCCGTCCGATATTCCGATTGTGGGTTGCGAGCTTTCGCCGTACGTGCTTCTCCGGCGTCCTGACTTAACTGTTTTCACCAACGATGTACCTGAATCTTCACCGATTGAGGGTCATTTTTTGAGATACAAGTGGTTAGTCACTTGTTTGTTATAACTTTTTCAGTGGAATTGAAACTGTTTATAGTTTTTCATGCTGTCAATAGTAATGTTCTGAAAATTTGTTCATTTATGGGACATACAATGCATCACTCTGCCATTAAAAAATATTAAACTTTGTTTATTGATGTAGTTGTTTGATATCACATTCACTGCAGGATGGAATCAACTCATCAAGCATGTATTAGATTTAAATGCATACATGAGATTTGATTATGATAATAGCTACACAATGTCAATCTTTGCTTAAAGAATGCAATTAAGTGATGTTGGTAGCTGGTCTCATACTTGCAACAACTTTTTTTTAATGCACAACCAAACATGCCTTATGTATAGGAATGTGAAATTACCAATCAACCCTTATTGAACAATTATAAAAGGAAAATGACCGATTTATTCCTTTTAGAACAAATTTATAGAATTTTACTTCTCAAATATTATCCCAGTTTCTTACTTCATTTGTATTTGCTCTTTAGAAAGTTGAAATTCCCCAATACTTACCAGTACCCTTTTGAAAATAGAGGTTTATTTGCTATAAAAATCTTATATATTTAGTACAAGTGTAAATGTAAAATGCATAATCCACCCCTTCTAGCCAAAATTTAGAGATTTTTACCCGCTCTTCACAAGGCACCTCTTTTATTAAAAAGAATGAGTTTTTTGATCATTTTGTTTATTAGTTTCTTAAATAAGCAGATTTTGTCACCCGTTTAAACAATTACTTATCTGATTATTACAACATCGCATAAAAAAAGAGCATATAAACATCAATCTGCTTGCATCTGTCTAATTGTGCAGGTACAGAATACAAAGTGACAAAAAAGTTGCAATTTGCAGCATACATCTATCAGAACAAGCCACTTTACAATGTTTAGGTTGTGTTAAAGCTAAATTACCCGTTGCTAAAAGTTACCATTGTTCTCCTAAATGTTTTTCCGATGCATGGCAACATCATCGTGTTCTTCATGAACGTGCTGCAAGTGCTGTTAACGAAAATGGAAACGAAGAAGAAGAAATATTCGGACGATTCAATAATAATAATAATATTAATCAAAGCTTATCTAGCTCACAATCTCTCCCAAATCTTACAAATGGCGCATCCACACCGTTATATCCTGTAGCTGTGACACAGCGGAACGGTGGTGAAACATGGTTTGAAGTTGGACGGTTCAAAACCTACACACCAACTGTTGATGATATTGGTCATGTTTTGAAATTTGAATGTGTGGTGGCTGATGTAGATACAAAATTAACCGTTGGATCGTTGAATACTATACTTACATCACGGGTGATCCCAGCTCCGTCCCCGAGCCCTCGGCTGTTGATTTCGGTTAGTAATGCTGATGTGGCGCCAGATTTGGATAAGCGGGTTTTGTCATCGGGAACTTTTACTGTTTTATCATATAATATTTTGTCTGATACATTTGCCACGAGTGATTTATTCAGTTATTGTCCTTCGTGGGCTCTTTCTTGGCCGTACCGTAGACAAAATTTGTTACGGGAAATTGTTGGATATCGAGCTGATATTGTTTGTCTTCAAGAGGTAGAACTTTGATTACTGAATTTGTCAGTTTTTTATGTTTAGATTAACTGATTGTGCTTTTGATTATTGGGGTTAATTGATTTTATTTTTAGATTAGTTGGCTTCAAAGAGTCAAATTAAATTACTCTTTATGAATTTATCTTATTTCTAATCTAATATAAGAGACTTTTTTTCCCATCTCACAAGACAGCCTTTTTAGTAATGTTGTCATTCTTTGCTCACATGGGTATTAATTTTGTAAATATTATAAAATTGTCATTTGTCAAACACTCGAGCGGTTAATTATTTTATTGTTACAACTTCAAACAACAAAAGCACTTGCAGACACAATCTTTTATGGCCCGTTATATTACAGTTGGGTATCTGGTTTTAATTGTTCATAATGATATTGTTTTTTCATTTTGCAAATATAAATACCCTCTAAAGTTGACTTTGATTGGTCAAAAAGCTAAGCTAAAAATGCTTTAGCTTTTTTTCAGGTTCAAAGTGATCATTTTGAGGAATTTTTTGCATCTGAGCTGGACAAACATGGCTATCAGGCTCTATATAAGAAGAAAACAGCTGAGGTTTGTTTTTTATACTTTTATCCTTGTTTTAGATTTTGTTAAAATATATAGATGGCTTTTTCTAAATCTAAATTTTTAGTTCTTTACAAATGAGTTGATTGGATTATCTCTTTTATCAGGCAATTTTCTTACAGCATTATTATAATATTATCAGACTCATATTATTATTTAAAAAATCAATATTTTTTTGTGTGAAAATCCATAGTTTCTGTAATTATATTTAACGTACTTAATTATAATATTTAGAAAACGGATAAAAAAGCTTATGGGCTGGTTGGCGGTTGACCATTCATTTTTTCACATCTCTTAAAAGTTAAAAGTTTAAAACAGTTTGTTATTGATTCTAGTGATTGTTGTTTGGTCACAGGTTTTTAATGGCAGTATCATGACTATTGATGGGTGTGCTACATTTTTCCGGCGAGATAGATTTTCACATGTAAAAAAATATGAGGTATAAAAATATAAAAATTTTTAATAGCATTAAAATACCATTATTTTATTAATATACATTTTTTTGAATCTGCAGGTTGAGTTTAATAAAGCTGCACAATCTTTAACTGATGCTCTAGTTCCTAGTGCTCAGAAGAAAACAGCTCTAAATCGGCTCGTAAAGGTATCTTGCATATCATTATTTTAATTCTTGTTGTATTTCACCCTTTTTAATTTTTTTCTATTAATTGTGTTGGTTTTTATGAAAACCTTATGACGTGTAACAGGATAATGTTGCATTAATTGTTGTACTAGAAGCAAAATTCACTAATCTCGGTGTTGATAATTCTGGGAAGCGCCAACTAGTTTGTGTGGTATGAATTATGAAATAGCAACTTATGTATTTATTTAAAGCTATTTAGAGGTTAAATAATGAGTTTCATGTTATCCGCATAAAAGCTAAAAAATAGGAAACTGATTATTAAAGGGAAAAATGAAATTAGGTAGTTGCTGTTACTTTTAACCTAATTCGTGAGGCTTTTACACCCATCTCACATTCTATGTAAACAATTATAATTTGCCACCAAATAATTATCTGTGCTTATAACAACTTTAAACAGCAAAAGTACATCAATGCACTAATCTGCTTTTTTACAGTTAGTTATTGATTTCTATTGTTGAAAATTACCTGACCACTCTCAAAATGCATTTACTTATCTGGAATATTTTATTTATGTTAAAATTCATATTTTTTAGATTTCTGTACGCCTGATTAATTATTTATTTATGTCTCGTAGGCAAATACTCATGTGAATGTTCAACAAGATCTGAAGGATGTCAAACTGTGGCAGGTCAAATATATATTTTTTTAATTTTAATAATGGATTAATGGGATACTTTTTATTTACTATTATATAGTATTAAAATGCCATTGTGCTCATGTCGTGTTTCAGGTTCATACTCTGTTAAAAGGTTTGGAAAAAATAGCTGCAAGTGCAGATATACCAATGTTAGTTTGTGGGGATTTTAATTCAGTTCCAGGAAGGTTTGTTCTTTATTTCTTTAATTTAAGTGCCTGTAATATAAGTTATTAAGTTATAATAAAATATCATAAAATATTATTCTTAAAATTATATTGCAGTGCTCCTCATGCACTTTTAGCAATTGGGAAAGTTGACCCTATGCATCCAGATTTAGCGGTTGACCCTCTTGGAATTCTTCGACCCACCAATAAGTTGACTCACACACTACCATTGGTAATAATATAAATACGTGATATTTCTCATAAATATCCTTCTTTTTTTGTAAAGTTTGATTCGGATCATGTGTTTATGTTTTACAGGTAAGTGCATATTCGTCTTTTGCAAGAATTGGTAGTGGCCTTAGCTATGAGCAACAGAAGAAGAGAGTGGACCCCGCTACAAATGAACCGTTATTTACAAATTGCACACGTGATTTCATTGGTACCCTTGATTACATATTTTACTCAGGTACATCTTTAACTTTGTTTTCTTCCTCTTTTCTTAATACCTTAAGTTACAACTATTAGATCAATTTTTAAACTGCTTTTTTATTATTTTTGTTTTTTTAACATTGTTGCAACTATTCTATTGAATATCGGATGATCAATTGTATACCAACTTTTTATTTATTAATAAATTACACATGTCCCAAAATAATTATCCCCTTCCACAAACGGATATTTATAATTTATTATTTATCTGTGCCCTTGTTTACTCTTATCATAAAATTTTCCAATTATTTGTGATGAAGGGGGTAGTAGATAAATTACTAAAATACATTTTTTTGTGGACCATTTTTTATTTCTCACTAAGGATTAAACAGATAAATGAAAAGAAGATATTTTTATTATTATTATTATTATTTTGTTTTATGAAAAAGAAAGTAAGTTTTTGAAATGGTGTGTTCTTTATACTTTTTCAATATGAAAATAATAATTTCATCTTTAAATTAGTTTAAAATATGGCTGTTAGCCTAACTAGTGTTGTCATGTCAGGAATTGCTTCCCTTGATTGCAGTAATACATTTATTTAAAAATATGATCTAAATACTTGATTAATATATGATTATGAGTTTTACATATTTATGGTGGTTTTTCAGCTGACAGCTTGAGTGTGGAATCTTTATTGGAGCTTTTGGATGAAGAAAGCTTAAGAAAAGATACAGCAATTCCTTCTCCAGAATGGTCTTCAGATCATATCGCATTAATGGCTGAATTTCGTTGCAAACCGCGAATTAGACGTTAATTAGGCAGGTGTTAAATATTCATCATTCCCATTTTTTAACCTTTTTAAATACCCATTTGTATATATAATCTGGCTAAAAACTGAAATTGGAACCTCTAACTCTGATCCATTATTCATTAATCTTGTGTATAGGTTTTTGGTTATAAAGCAAATTCTTGAAGATAATAGTTAAAAAAAGAAAAGGAAAAAGAGAAACCAAGTGATGAACAAAAGGTGAGAGAAGTAGATCAAAATCTTAGGTTAAATGATCTACTATTGTATCATGTTAATTACAACCCTTTTCCACATACATGTTTTATTTGTTTTTGTTTCTTTTTTCTAATAGAATGATAATTTAAATGATATCCACTGTTCAATATGATAGTTTCAATATAGTGTGAAGTTGAGTTAAATAGCAGTATTTATGGGTCAACTTCGTTCTTTCAAACGTGTATTGTATATTACACTAATTTTGATCAGTTATACAACTTGCAAGAATGTAAGATACATCAATAAACTATGGAGATTTAGTTCTTTGTTATAAATTATAGATTTTTATTATGATAGAGTTTAGTAAATCTTACACATAGCAAAGATAGATAGTAGTGTCCCAAAATGAAGAGGCTAAATGGTCTTTTACTTATTTTTTTAAACATAATTTTAACAAATGTTTAAATTACACTTCAATCTTGGAATTAATTCCAATTCCTTTCAAACTTTTTAATTCCATCAGAAACATTAAACAAACCAAACACCCCTAAGGTTTACAACTAAGCTATATCTTTATTTTGCTATCATTATTAGTGTATGTTGGCTGAAGTTTGGTGGTCAAATAATCAAAGATGTAAAAAAACTTGTTTGATATAGACACAAATGAATAAGATTTGTCTTAACAAAATAGCTGTCACACATCAATTGATATCTTATCACTAGAATCATACAAAACTTTGAAAAATACAACAAATTACAAATGGGCTCTATTTTACTAGTGGGATCAACAATACAATCTCAAATTTGGTTCTAATTCACATTTCAAACTAGGTTTTCTTTCTAGATAAAAACTCAAATATAATTTCTAGAAATTTGTTAAGGAGCTTGATGTTCTGAACCTGCTGGTTTTGAATTATATAGTGGCTGCAAAGCCTTGACAACAATTGTCATATTTGGTCTGAAATCAGCCTCATATTGAACACATAATGCTGCAACTGCTGCCATCTGATATGAAAATACACAACTTTGGTAAAAGGTCAAATTAGCTTTATGTTAAAACGGGTCGGGTCGGGTTTGACTCTACCACTTTTTGTATGAGATTACTTTTTTATTTATTTATAAATAACTACTGTGTCAGTTATGATTAAAGATCAAGCAGTTGATTAAATCATATGAACTTTTGCTAAAATTGCATATAACTCCTTGACTTTTTGAAGTAAAAATCTGCACTTTATTAATTACATAATAGTGTTTTCTTTAATTATTAAGGTCCTCAAAATTTGTTACGACAGTTTTATTAAGTTTTAAAATTTTAGTATGCAAAAGCAACACTCACCGACCTATTTCAATGAAAGTCGAGGTTTTCTTTCACAATTGCTTTTAAAAATATGATCTTTTAGTAAAAATATGTTTTTTTAAACAAGTTTATCTAGGATTTTTAATGCATCAGATATAGACATTTTTTTACATGTCTGCACATGTTTATTTTTTTTACACGTTTAATCTATTACATATGTAACATAACCCGAACTAAAACAAAAAAAAAATGTAAAAAAAATATACCTTTGCAACCGCCTTTGGAGGGTAGTCATTATTTAACTTGGGATCAATACATTGCTTTACTTTGTCCTCACTTAACCTTGGTGTTGCCTGTTGCAAGCAAGATTATAAATAAGCAGCTTAAAGATCTCATTTTTAAAAAAATATTGAATTTAAAATGACCTATTTGCCCTGAAAAGTATTGATCTTGTTCACAAGATTTATTTTTTCAAGTTAAATACACACATGATTCTCGTGGTTTGGGCCAAGTAACAGCTTTGGGCACTAAGGTTTAAAAAGTGAAAGGGTATTTTGGTCATTTCAACTTAACTTAACGGATGAGTTAAAAAAGTACCCAAACTCGTTACCAAATTGAAAGAAGAAACCACAAAGTTGTTACTTTTGTTTATTACTCAAACCCGTTACTTTATCCAAACAATAGGGACTATCTATGTAATTAACTCTTTATTTTCTTTGGTCAACTTATTGATATTTAAAAAAAATACAAAACTTATGTATTAATTATCATTAGCAAGACAAAAACACATACCCAAGTGACAAGACTCTGTTGTCCTTTTGGCATCGTGTGGTCAACGGGTTTTCTCCCACTCAAAAGTTCTAGAAGAACAACTCCAAAACTATAAACGTCACTTTTTTGAGTTATTTGCCCCGTCATCGCATACCTGTACAAAAAAATTCAAAAAAAATAATAAACAAGTGTTGCGGCCTTGCAGGTCAACCAAACTTATACAAAAAATAAATAAAAAATAATTATTTGAACAAAACCAATTTTGACCTGCCCATATTGGCAATTTTGTTGGTAGTTAAAAACCTAAAAATACTTACTCTGGAGCATGATAGCCAAATGTTCCCAAAACGCGAGTCGAATGTAATCTAGCTGCAGTATCAGAAGACTGACTGCCTAAATTAAAATCAGCAATCTTGGTTTGACAGTCATCAAATAATAATATATTGCTGGATCGAACATCGCGATGTACAATCGAAGGTTGAACCTTTTCATGTAGATATTCGAGTCCTCTTGCTGCACCGTATGCAATTTTTACTCTTTGGGTCCAGGTCAGCACGGGGCCCGGTTCTGCCCCTTGTACACCCTTTCTTCCTATAAAAACAAAATTCCAAAAAAAGGACATCTAATTTATTATTATAAAAGTTTTAGACAAGAAATACAAAACAGAAAATGACATAGACTTCTGTTGAAACTAAAATAAAAAAGTTATATGTACCATGTAATACATCATGTAATGAACCCATGGTTGCATATTGATATACCAAGATTCGGTTGTCACCCTCCAAGCAATAACCGAGTAACTCAACAAAATGCTCGTTTTTAAGCCTTGAAACGATCGATAACTGCAATATTCATAAATGAGTGAAACATAAATATTAATGCTAGGTTAACAAAAAACAATATTATTACATTAATGATGTAAATATTTTGATAAATGATCCATGAGGTTGTATGCGATAAACAGAAACTTTTGATAACTTGTACCCTATTAGTTACTGTTATATTATTCAACTCGTTTAAGTTAAAACGCAACCAAAATTAGTTCATTACCAAACGGTTCGAAATGGTAAACAACTAACTACTAGACAAATCTTGTTTGGTCAGATATGATTACATTGAATATACACAATACAATCTAATTATCTAAGGGTATGTTTGGAAAATTGAATATATGTTTTGAAATAATGTAAGATAATTGGCGATAATTAGTTTTCTAAAGTAAAATCATTTATCAACCCTTTTGATTAACCTGATAAAATTTTATCCATCATCACCCCCGAGAAAAAAAGAATTTGTCAGACACTGATTAATTTGGTGATCAAATGAGATTAATTTAGCATTATGCTGAATTAAAATATGTAAATACTCACTTGGGCTGCAAAATCATTATCAGGTTCAGGTGAAGAACTGTTATCCAGCTTCTTTACTGCTGCTTCTTCTCCTGTACTTAATTTTGCATAAAAAACTCGCCCGTAAGAACCTTCTCCAACCAAAGATTTTGTACCAAAATTACTCGTAATCTTGTTTAACTCGTTTAATGATAATGCTGGTGTTTCAATTGGCAACGGTATTTGTGGGGCCCCTTTTCTTGCAGGTCCAGAACCCCTTGGTTCTCCTCTATTACTCCCTAAATCACAAAAAAAAGTTGAAAGTTTTTAAAAAGTTATAAAAAAAGTTGATGAATATTTGTATGTTTTTAGTTACCTCCATAAGGCGGTCCTCGAGGAGGTGCTGTGGTGACATTGTTTGAGGGTGGACCGCCATAGTCATCCTCTTCAGAACCTCCACAACAAGACATTCTAGCTTAATAACAAACAATGAACTTTTGTCTTGTGATTTTACCTAAAAGAATACCAGCATTACCCGTAAGGTAATCAGTTTAGAAAATCATGATCCAACAAGATGGACAACTTAAGAACATGTAAAAGAAACTGTATTTTTATATGAAATTGATCAAACCAATATGGTTATGCTACACAGGCTGGCAAAAGTTAGCGTAAACATAATTTCAAACAATACATGAACTCATTGAGGCATTTCATCGAACAGATAACACCCATAAAAAACTTGCACCAAAACCCACGATGGGGAAACCAAATTGATTCTGTAATTAGAGAAAATTGTACCTTGTAATCGAGATTTTGGCACCAGCAACAACCAAACAGCAGTTGTGATCGAAACAAACAGAAAGATTTGATTTTGAGAGTTGACGGGAGGAGAAAAAGGGACCAAATACGATCGAAATTCGTGGGATTTTGGTGATTTCTCTCTCCCACTCTCGGCGGATTGGGGAAGACAAACTCAAAACGAAGATTTTCTTTGGGGTTCGCGGGAAAATAGGGTTCTGTTTTGTTGAATGTTGATGAAAATGAACATGTATATATGTGTGGGTGCATAGCGTTCATGCTTGCACGTTCATGGAATCTTGATTTGGTGTTAGTTGATGATGGGCCACTTGTCGAATCCGATTAACACCAGTTGAGTTTTTCTCCACCCTGCATGCATTTGACAACCAAAATCCGAATATTGATCCAGATAATATAATTTTTTAAAACTGTTTACTTGCTTATAAAAAAGATAATAATAATAATAATTTATTATTGTTATTATTATTTTGGCATTCCTGAAAATAACTATAATTATTTTCTCATTATCATCATCGTACTTAGTATATCTCATCTAAAAGTAGAGTCTGAGGAGGGTAAGATGAAGACAAGCATTACCTCTACCACATAAGAATAGAGAGACTGCTCCCAGTGAGACCTCCGACTCATGATGCTTGATTAACCGTCAACCCATCGCTTTTAACGTTATTTTCACC
>WOUH02000007.1:1025536-1035559 GCA_009936405.2 Stevia rebaudiana
TAGGCAAAATTTTAAAAATTGGACTAAAGTGGCAATTTCATGTGAACCACAGGGACGAAAACTGCAATTAACTCTAATTCTTATAACCTTAAAATTTATATATGTGAAAATTACGTGAAATCGAATGTGAAAACTAATATAGTGTTAGTTGACATATTTTTTTTTATTTACGTAACAATTATAAAAATGTATAATATTTTGAAAACACCCGAAGACCAAAGTCATTTTTGTAAAAATGGTATCTTATTTGTAGAAACGTTCCTTTAGATACTTTTTTTTTAAAGGTATAGTTCAACGGCAATCTTGTCAAACCCTAAAGCTGTCGTAAACCGAGAGCCTTGAGTTCGAATCTCGCTGGCGTGCAATGCGCTACCTCCCAGTCGGACCGAACTACGTTCCCGTGCGGAAACCATAGTCCACAGCAACGACCTCGTAAACCGAGCATGTCCCGAGCGAGAATCGAACCTATGACCTCTGAAAAACCCTCACACCTCAGAACCAGCTGTGCTGGCCATCATTGGTGTTCCTTTAGATACTTAACGTGCCATCTTAGTTGTTAAAATTAAGATTGTACTAAAAAGTCCAGTTTAAGGCATTACTCGTTTAGCAAACCCAAAAACGTCTCTTTTTTTATTGTTTCGGTAGAGTTGTTTTAGCCAACTGGTTTTGCCTCCACTGGTGAAAATTTTTGGATCTGTCATGTATGTGTCACGTGAATTTCGGCCACCTATATATTATTTTCCAAGCTCCGCCACTGATTCTTATCTCTTATAAAGGTTGCAGGATCTGATGTATGCACTCGCGTCAACTGCGTGCCTTGGTTATCCCTTCTTTTCTTTAATTTTTCGTTTTCATTTTAAATGGGTGGGTGTTAATTGGACACCCAAAAAACATATTTTGACATCCTATACGCCACGTATAGGTACATACATAACAGCTGAATAGTAATGGTTTACTTGCACCGATAATTGAACCGAATTATTAACGGGAAGGCTCCAAGGTTTGCACAATTGCATGTGCCTCGCTAAATGTTAAAACCAATGTTGGAGAAGGCGCTAGACAGTCGGTGAGGTACCGCCTAGGGATTAATCGGGACTAGGCGGATTAAAACTTTTTAATGTAATTTTGTGAAATTTTTAAATATACACACATCAATATCAATATAATAATTCAAAATAAGTTCAAATACTTCAAAAGATAACCTTAAACGTTATACATATAATAAAATACTAAAAACAAATACTTTAAAATTCAAACTTAAACATATATCCTAAACAAAATCAAAGAAACTCGTTCAAGAAAACGTAAAGAAATGAAATTAATATGTGTTCTTACTATAGGTATTACCCTATGGCTCATGAGTACACTTTTCTCTTTTCTGTGAGGCGTCAGGATTTCATCTTTTCCCATACATTAAAATAATACATCTAATATGCTTTGGTTTGTACCGGGTGATGTGCTTTAGTTTTAAAATATCCAATTAAACATTTTATAAATAACTGTGACCGTCTTCTTCATCTTCTCTCAAACACCACCTGCTCTCATATTGACGCAGGTGTCACCGGCGACCAGAAAAAGTTTCGGCCACATAATATTCGACCTTTTCTTTTCATCTCAACTGCTCTACATCCCTACGACAACGACTTTAGAGGGTCAATTCACAAAAAAGACGACGAAGATAGCTACTTGTATTGAAGGAGTTTCGGCCGGCCGGAGGGTCACCGGACCCTCTGGACCCTGCCCTGGTTCCGCCGATGTTCAAAAAGATTAAACGGTTCACTCATCAATGTTCCCTCCAAATTGTTCAAGTATTTCAACACCATCCGACTCGTATTCAACCTCATCGTCAACTTCCTCTTCATCCTCTGACTCAAATTCGTCATCAGAAAGTGCTCGGATATTTTAAAAACGGGTAAAAAAAATAAATAATTGACCGTGGTTGACCTACTAGGGCGACTAGGTCCGACTCGGGCCGACTAGGACCGACTAGCACCGCCCAGGACTGCCCAGCGCCTAGCTGACTGACTATACCCAAATCCCATCGGTTGGTGGCCGACTAGCGCCTAGGCGCCGCCTAGGGCGCTTTTACAACATTGGTTAAAACCAACCTACCATTTAATTTCAACGTCCAATAAGATAATTTCCTTTCCAACCAATAAGGTAATTTTATTTGAAATCCGAACCAATAGAATTTTAGTAAAGGATGATTCATGGTGACATAAGATGATACATGTGAGGCAATGTGCTTTTTGTGTGTATGCATGAGATCACTAAACAACAATTCGTCTAATGGTACAAGGAGATGAGGATAAGAGATTGGAACTGGATAAGTCTCAAGTTCAAATTCGATCCAAGTATCAATACTATTAGATTTTCTCTCATCTGGTTCAAGAGAATGGCCGGGTCACCACGTCGTCTATGTTCACAGGACGAAAATATGATCTATTTACCATGATGATCCTGAGTAGCTGGGTGTTCTCTGTTCATAATTAAAAATGTATCCATGGAGTGAAATATTCCACGTCTAATGTGCTATCCAATTAGTAGTCAAAATATGTTAAATATATCATTGACTACAACTGGACGTTATAATTGACTTTTATTTGCTTTCTTTAAGCTGTTTGATTCCGACTAAAGTAATTTTTACGGCCACATATGTGTATAGTGTATATCTGATGTGTGCTTAAACATGTGCGAAAACGGGGTCAAGAATTAAATTTATAAAAAAGATTTAATGCTTTTAACTACACGTAAACGACAAGTGTACCGATCAATTAGCAGCGTAGCAAGTAAGACCGAGTATCGTCAAAGGATTCTTGGGACAGAACCAATAGTACACTCGGAATTCTAAAGGCCATGCAACTTAATTAAAACTAAGGGCAAAATGGTCTTTTCACTAAAAATAGTTTTTTTTTAGAACAGCAGTTGGTGCAAAGGCGTATGACCTTTGCACTCAAAGGTGCAAGGACCGAGATCGAAACCCCGCCTCTAACACCCATAGGTGTTTTTCGTCGGCATTGGGGCTCCCCCATGCTGCAATCGCAGCAGAGGCTCACCACAACCCTCCATACGGGCCAAGTTGATCGGAGTCGAAACTCGTCAATCAACTGTTCCAGGGGAAAACCGGGTAGGAACCATTAACCTTGCCACGTAAAACCTTTTTTTTGGCTCAGTCACGAAGCTGAGTAGTAGCCCGAAACTGCATTTGTTCAAAAAAAAATAATTACTGCATTAAATGTCTTTTATTAGTCACCAAATGGTAGTTGAACAATCAATTTTATGGTAAATTCTTAGCTCATCGAACAATCTTAATTCTAGAAAAAAATTTAATATATAATTAATTACTTTTCAAAAAGGTTTAATAGACAAAACACTCAAAGCTATGATTAAGTAGGTAACCACCATCGTATCCATTTTAATTGAGTTCTCAACCATCAAATTGTTAATTTAATTTAGTTTTTAGCGACCTACAAATTAATATATCTTTAGAAGACCAACGAATATTTGAAGTCTACTCACACAGATAAATTCATTGGCGAAAGAGCACCCCAGCCCGCCCGTGACCGTAGACAATGATGGTGACCCGACTCGTCCATCAATCAAAGTGGAAACCACTGTCCAAAGGCCTTCTGTGGTAACTGACCACTTAAAAATGTTTTAATTGAAACTCGAACCAATTACCTCCACATTGAAAGACAATGAGATTACCTCCTTCCAAACCAGTGTATTTGAGACTCATTGGTTCGACCTACCAATTAATAAGGATTATAAGATCGAACTGAAGTTTTAGCCTCGTACTCATGGTAAAGACATATTTATGAAAAGAGTAATGATACACCTCAATAAAAACAGCTTAACTATGACTACTTTTTTAATAGGATAAACATAATCCATTTAAAAGTGTAATCACATGTACCATCATATGTTCGTTTAGTATATATAACTAGTTTATTAATCTCCATTCAACAATTGAAATAGTTATTTGATTTAACATTTAGTGTGATATGCTCTCCTTAAGATCATTTGTTTAAGTCTCGATAAAGACGTATCCTAGTGGGATGTAGATAAATAAGTGCTAACAAAAGTTGCCAAAACCAACAAGCTATTTGTAAATCTTATTTAATGTTCTATGAATCACAGAGAACACTAGAAATAGAACTCTTAATTTTGATTATCAGAAAGATCAAAGAAATCTATTTTGATGCTATTATATTATTAGTCAAACCATATCATCTAACACAAGAGCACCCAAAACAAGAACAGATCATAGAAAAATAAATAAATATAAAGTCAAAAGAAAAACATAATCTTATTTACAAAATGCAAGAATGCGACTTGCATTCACATTTTGTTTTTTTGCATTCTTCTAAATTGTTTAATTAGCTAGTCATATAACTCCATGAGCAAAACAAACTATTTGACATGTTTATGCTAGTGTCAGTGGCTGTTCGTGGGCGGTGGTTGTTGGCGGGGAGAAGTGGCCCCCGTGGTGGTTGCGACACGTTTACAAGACGGGCACATGGTGAGAGTGGTGGCCGGCCTTTGCATGTAGAATGGTTGAGAAGTCTTTAAAGCTCGTAGTTCTTGAAGTTCTTTTTGCAATTTTCGGTTTTCTTCGGTTAGGGTTTCACAACATCGTTTTAAATACTCACAATCGACTTCGGTTTGCTTCAGTTTTGTCCTGTGAATATTATTTCGTCACATTAAGTTCACTGCTTACATAATTATTATCATTATGAATACATTTTAACTTAAAAAAAATATTAACTCTACCTGGCCCTTCGGTTTTGAAACCAAACTTCGACTTGTCGTGGACGTAGATTCAACTGTTTAGCTAAAGCTTGCTTTTGTTTCTGGGAAAATATACCAACCGATATAAGAAGTTAATTAGTTCCATTATCATTTACAAATACAAGTAAAATCAAATATATATAAGTGAGAGCTGATGTTTCGGTTGAAGTTGATTAGTTTGAAGTAAATTGGGAATAAATATAAAAGAGTATAAGAGAGAAAATTAGAGATGTATATATATATTTTGTAAAGAAATTTAACATAAAACTTAAGCATGGTAATCCGTAGATCAAAGATAACGGTTTAATTATTAATGTATAATAATTCTATTTGAATAATAGACTCTAAACCTTAAATATTTAATGCAAGTGTAGATTAAATGATGGTGATATCAAACAACATAATGACATGCAACATTAATCATGTCAAAATATACATTCATGAAAAGTGAGGATATAAATAATGCCGGTTTGTCGGTTTCATATTATAATTCCCATGACATATAATCAATGACATAGTACAATATATATCATATGGAGCGTGACAAAGTGGCACCGAACATTTACTCCTACTCTAAATCATTTATTTCTAGTACTTTGTATGTGTGTAATATATGATCAAGATTTTGGCGAGACACGCTTGAATCAAGTCGAAAATTATGTCATAAAAGAGGGGCCATGAGTCTTGTGAGGCTCTCTAGTTTAGTCAATAGTTTTAAATTCGGTATCAACATGTCACATAAAGAGAGAGGGACATGTTCTACAAACCAAAAAAAGTTGTCAGAAATCTCTCCGTAAAAATATGGAGATAGGTTGGAAATGTGTTTGAAACAACATTTTATTAAAATTTTTCCAACAAAATTAATTTTTTTTTGGAAAACCTTGGTGTGAATACATTTCAGACAAAAAATAGCTATCATTCCTACAAATTTTCCTACGTAGTTATTACAATAAATGCGTAGGAAAACCATTTTCCGACCAAGAAGACGGAAAAAAATGGTGGCTGATGAGTTTCAAATGGCAAAATCTTTGTCGGCATCTGGCCTGGCAAAAGTGGCGCATGATGAGTTTTAACCGGCGCTACCCTAGCCGACAACTGATGGCACTAAGGTTGCTTGATGGGTCTATTCAGACAAATATTCTGCCGGCTTATGCTCTGACAAGAATGATGTCTGATGGGTTTCAACCTATGCTACCCTAGCTGGCGGCTTGTGACAATGTAGTTGCCTGATGGCTTTTATTTTAATACGTGACAAGATATGATTGGGCAAAATTTTTGATCATTCAAGCAAAACGTTGGTCAACCGTGTCATGTTGGTTATATTCCTAATTCTTTTCCTTAGGAAATTTTCATAGGAAATGAGGCTTCTGGTAGTGTGAAAGTTATTGATAGAATTTATCGAGAAATCGATGAAGATTAACGACGGATCGGATTCTTATATAAGTTCTATCAAGGTGGCCTTTAAACTTAAAAAAATGATCAAATCCTTTGAGAGTTTATATACAATAGAACATATTTAGAGTGTGGGTCTTTGTCCATTTTTCTTAACTTTTTCAAGAATGCAAAATTGCAAAATTACAAATTAAAACCTACATTTTATTGTTATACCCAATCTTAATTTAAAAAGTATAATTTAGTTAATAACTCAAATTAGGTATATATATTTTAAAATAACAATTTGTATACTATAATCCCAAATCCCCAAGATACAATATTCATGAACACATTAAAATTCTAGAGAGAGAGAAAGAGAGAGGATGATTACAGGGTTAAGTGTGCTGTGTTCTTTAAAGCTATCTTCCAAATAAGCAGATTGTTCTTTAGTGAGTCGGAGCTTCTTTCGGGTCAACCCGTTTTCATCTTCATCACTCAAACCACCTCCTCTTGAAGCAGCTCTTTGATCTCTTTCTATAACATCTACTAATTCAAGATTAACTGTTGCTAATTCAAAATTATCTCTTTTCCTCGAATTGAGCGATCTTCCACTCTTGTAAATAGAAGAGAAATCCATCTGAAAAGACGATCCGCTGTTACTGTTGTTCGGAGATGAATCTCCGGCAGCCGGATCTTCGCCGGTTTCCTGATCTGATACCACCGTTAACGGTTTTACATCAATAACTGTGGCCGGTTTAGTTTGCGAAACCGGTTGAACT
The DNA here is from genome assembly GCA_009936405.2 of Stevia rebaudiana. Classification (NCBI taxonomy): domain Eukaryota; kingdom Viridiplantae; phylum Streptophyta; class Magnoliopsida; order Asterales; family Asteraceae; genus Stevia; species Stevia rebaudiana. Next base: position 1,032,481 of record WOUH02000007.1, read on the forward strand.
ATAACTGCAGCAAAAGAAACATCATAAATCAAATTTATGAAGTAGAATTTGTGGTTAATTTCTTTTTTGTTCCTGATTTACTTAAAATTATTATTTTCGTTCATGTGGTTTTTATTTTGTTCCCGTTAAATTGTGTTAAAGTATTGAATTAAAATGTCAAGAAAATGAAAACGACGGGACGAAAATGACAACAAAATGAAAAGCACTAAGGACAAAAATGTCAAGATTTAAAATTTTAGATGAACAAGACAATTTTAAGTAAACATCATGGACCAAAAAAGAAATTAACTTAAAAAGAAATTTGAAAATTATAATCTGTGTAAAAATTGGTTGGTAACTATAATTTTTAGAAGAATATATAACAGAAATAATAAAATATATGTTTTTATAAATCATAGCAAATTAAAAAAGTAATGTGTAAAAACTAATTAATGATAATACCTAGCTATACTTAGTAAAAATAAAACGCGTTAAATGTTGCAATTAATGATATTCATGCATCGAATAGTATTTTGAGACCAGCAAATAGTGTTTTTTAAAGCCTTTTTAGTCATAAATTTCAACTAGTCATACAAAGATATTAACTCGATCATAAGTCATAACATTTATATAAGAAGGAATTACTAGCACTAGGTTATAAGACCATAAAATATGTATTACTATACTCACATAATCGTTTTTTGTGTAATATTAAGCACTACGCAATGTATATTGTATTATAAAGTTCTTTATTTTTTAAATAATAAGTACTTTATTTTCGTAAAACACATTATTGGTTATGAAATCAACATCTTATAGTACAACGTCCTAAAAACAGATAAATTATCTTGTTTTAATTTAGCAATTAACCCTGAGAAAGACGGGATCTTTACAGTGTTTCGACAACCACGGGAAGGACCGGTGAGACGACGACGGTGGTGGTGGCTCCGATCTGAGAACCGGAGAGAAAGGAAGGAGATCAAGCTGCAGAGGCGGTGGCGATGACGACGAAGAACTTAAAACTTTCTCATCAGTTTTCCGGTGAATATCGTCATCTTTCTCTCTCATCAGCATGTTCTTGGTGTGAAGATCTTCAAGATTTCTGGTGCTTCCTAACCCCATGCGAAATCCTAGATCTTTCATCTTATGTTGTTGGGATTTGTTGTGATGATCCAACAACGAAAATGGTTTTGAAGTAGTATCTCCCAAGCTCAAAGCAAGCTCCATTTTTTCTCTCTCTAGAAACTATGTTTCTCTGTCTAGAAAATCTGTAAAATGACACGAGAAGTAATGACAAAAGGAGAGTTGTATAAATAGGGTTAGGGTACAGTATGTGAGTACGTATTGAATTGAAAGTGTTTAGAGAGAGAAAGTAGGATGAGAGAGAGATTTTTTTGGAATTGTTAAGGAAGAACAAGATTTGAAGAAGTGGAAAGTATAACACACGGCCCAACAACAAAGACAAAGTCTTTTCTGTTAATGTGGATTTGTTTGTTTTCAATTTGAGTATCTCATTGTTTATCTTGTTTCTGTATTTTTTTTGTTTTGTTTTTTGAATTTCTTGAAGAATCTTTTTTAGATTTGATTTGGGGTAGGAAGAGATCTATCTGAAAACAAAACTTTGTTGACCACATGTGAATTTCTTTATTTATATCTTGCCTACTTCTTGTGACTATGAAACTATAAAAAGAAATAATATAGCCCTATCATTATTTTTTATTTTCTTTGAAAAGGCTAACGAAAGTTTCATTCCACCAAAAGAGAACCCCAATAAAATTATCCGGTCTGCCCGAGTGATTGAGAGCTTGAGTAGATGTCATGTAGGAGAGAGAGTGAGTATGTGAGTGAAAAGGTAGAAATGCTCGGGTGAGTGGGGGCTCGAGTGGGTACAAAGTAGGGTGTTGATGTGTGTTTTGTAATTGGTAGGATAGTAATGTGGGATATTGATTGGTTGGAAAAAAAACAAGAAAAAAAAAGGTCAATAAACACTCACACCTCTGCTTTGCTGGAGTCACAAAGTGGCCACTCACGCCCCACTCACGGGATAGAGGGCGGTGTTTGGGACTTTAGTGTACTCACTCACGCCCTGCTCACATGACATACCTAATAGTCTAAGTCTTTGAATTAAGGTGATTTGAAAACAAGACAATACAACCTACAAAAGTTATCAAAAGTAAACAAAAACCATCAAACAAACAACAACAGAAAGAAAAAACTACAACAATTCTACTAAATTAAACGACCTTCATTCTCCCATTGTAGTGGTATTACCATTAGCGACTGCTCTTTTTAGAGGTAATGGGGGTTTAATTATTATAAAGATATAATTTCATTATACTAGAAAGAAATTAAACATTCTTAATTCAAAAAACAATTATACTATATATCAAAAAGAATACTGGATCGGGTTGGGTTCACCATACCTACCCACCTTCCGCAGACGATTCGGCGTCAACAACCCGGATGATCACAATTTTTTGTGATTTCACCATACCTAGCCACTTTGCGGGTATTAACATGTTCATTACATTCCTCCTTAAATTGGATGTTCACACAAACCCTCATTCCATTCAATTCACACGTCTACACCTTGCGTAGACGATCCGGAATTGTTCATCAACAACCCGGATGCTCACAATCACTTGTGATTTCACCATACATACCCACCTTGCGAGTATTAACCTATTTCATTCATTGTTTACTCGCGCTCATGCGAGTTAAATGGAGCAACCGACTATGATGCTTGCACAACTTGCAAGTTTCATCATTTAGCACAATTCACCAATTCACCAATTCACTCATATTCCACATGAGGCTTTTCATGAGATTTACTTGCACATTTACGCCACCTATAAAAGCATGTACATATCATGTAAAACTCAACAAATCATGGGGTCTTACCTCAAATACGGACCACTTGCTACTTAGTCAATTCCCACCCGGGTCTGTGTGTTTCCGATTCACCACCTATGGTTTCAAATGCAAGGAAGATTGCTAATTCGTGTTAGAGATTGATTTTGACCTCCAATTTGATCATCAATCGGGCCGAAACACTGAAAATTGAAGAACCTCTCTTTTCTTCTTCCTTAGGTCGTCAACC
>WOUH02000007.1:1064575-1077653 GCA_009936405.2 Stevia rebaudiana
GAAATAACAATTATAAACATAAAAATGTAAGATAATAAACCAAACATTAAAAATATAAGGATATAAACACATTTAATAAATGATATAAACAAACGAACGTAAACGAACAGCTTACCGAACGTTCACGAACATAAATGAACGAATAGAGCCTTTGTTCGTATTCGTTCATTTAACTAACCGAACGAAATTTCTTGTTCATGTTCGTTCATTTATTAAACGAAATAACACAAATGAACTTCTCGCCGAACGGTTCACGAACTGTTCGCTGAACGTTCGGTTCGTTTACAGCCCTACATGTAATACAAATTTTGTGTTCATGTTTGACACACTCACACACAACCTATTTATAAAATATTTAAAGAGTAAAGTGCCATTTTGCTCCCTGGTTATATTTCAAATTACCACTTTGATCCTAACATTATGTTTCTTGCTATTTTGGTCTCTGGTTTTTTGTAATTTGGTGTCATTTTGGTACATGGTTATATTCCATATTTGCCACATCTAGTCTGCCGGTGGGATGATATTAGCACCAAATTACAAACTAAAGACCAAAATGGCAAGAAACATAATGTAGGAATCAAAGTGGCAAATATGGAATATAACCAGGGACCAGAATGACACTTTACTCAATACTTTAGTTGTTTTGAGAGTAAATTACGCGAATGGTCCCTAAGGTTTGTCGGAAAGTAACATGTTTGAGTATCAAGGGTTTAAAGTAACATGTCCGGGTTTTATGCATTCTAATCTAGGGTCCTTTTGAATAAGCAAAATCAAAGGGTATTTTGGTTATTTCACCCCATTTTAACAAAAAAGTTGACGGAAGTTAGCCTTAATACCCAAACCTGTTATCAAACCCTTGGTACCCAAACTTGTTACTTTTCACAAACCATAGGAACTATCTTTGTCATTAAATCTAATTCTGGACAAAAAGTGTTTATGTTCAAACAATTATTTTGGGCATATAGTTTATAAGCAAATAAAATTATGAATTTTTTTTACAAGGATAACAGAGTACACAAGCTTACCATAACAGCAATTCCTGTCTCACTAAACTTGGGAATAGAAATGAGTCTCACCACCTGACCCTCTGATCCTGCATAAAAGTTTAACCAAATATTACATAATTTTACCGTTAATACATGTCATTAAAAATTAAATAAGTGTCTTAGAATGGTGATGTCTTAGAATCCTATAAAAAAAACCTTTTAGTATTCGAGTGGCGTATTTATCCTGATTACCAACAAAGTAAACATGTGGACAGCTTTCAAGGAAGAAAGGGTCCCTATCAGTGAAGGGATAACAACCTATACACCAATATATTAGTGTCATAAGGGACAACTGATTTTAAAAATTATTCATAATTTTTTTTTAAAAAGTAATATAATATTGGTTTTACCAAGTGTATTTGGTGCAGTTGGGGCTAGGTGCCTCCATCTCAATGTTCTCTCCATGAATTCCAATGCATCTTTTGCTTCTGAATACTTTTCAAGATCATCAATATTTTGACCAGATGTTCCAAGAAATCTGAAACTTATTAAAATTATAAATCTAGTAACAAAGACATAATTTGTATTACTGAATCTCATATCTTACCTCACATTATCCACATCAAAGAGATGAGGATTCGTGCAGGATCTAAACGTGTTATAGACTGATGATCCAGGAAAAAGACATTTATTCAAAGGCTGCAAATATATATATATATATATATATATATAAGAAAATTAACTACCACATGAGGGAAATGGATTATTATTTATAATGTTTAATTATAAAAACCTGTTGTGGAAGAGCAAAGTTTGCAGGGTCGTTATATCCAGGCATGATATCTATAGGAATACCTGCAGCAATCTGCATACAATTTAAGATTATTAAGATTTTATTTCACAAACGTTTAGTTATGGTTGTGAATAATATGTAAAGTACCTGAGTCATAAAAATATCCAGCTCTTTGATTGGTTCAGATAATTTAGATTGGTCCTTAGAGGCTAAATTCTGCAATTTATAAAAATAATATTCATGTTGTCAGCAGTCAGAATCAATGATTTGCTTTTATTTTTTAAATTTGAGTGACAAAACTGTGAAGTTGATCCAATCAATTAGCTTAATTACCTGACCGTTAAGAAGCCCATGTTGAATTTTGACAGAATTACCAGCAACAACTACTTGAACTATTTGTGCTGCAGATTGTTGTTCCTGTTTAAAAATAATAATAAATGAGATATTATTACTTAAAACGCGCGAAGATGGGGAACACATGAAAGAAAAAGTTGGACCTTTTTATCGCCTAAATGTCCGGTAATGTGATCAACAAGAAGCTGCAGTTGAAGAGGATTAGAAGAGCTGCTACCAACATTTAATCCGGATACTAAAACAACGTATTTGTCTTCTCCTGTTAAATAAACCGAAATAATTAATGATAAAAGAATTGCAGATTTATTACAAGTGACAGTGTCTTACAAAATGTGAAAAGCTGCTTAAGTTATCTGATAAAAACATTAGATAGTAGACTGCACATATTAAAAAACACAAACGAGACATTTATCATTTCCAAACATTTTTCGTTCAAACTTTTAGAAATTAAAAAGAAAATTAAACTAGTGGTTTTGAAAATTAAAACCTCATCTTACTGTTGAGTCGAATTTTCTAGCGCAAGTATCAGTTTCTTTTGTTATATCGTGGGAAACAGGCGCCTAACTCAGTAAACACATCCTAAGGAGCAATTAGAATTTCATTTCACATAAAACTTCTTCATTAATATTGTTATTTACACTTTGTTCAAGCCACCAAACATTGAAATAAATCCATTTTTACACAAAAGATATATGTATTTTAACTTTTTTTCTGCTCAAAAGTTGTAGAAGTTATTAATCAATGATACCAGATTTATTCGGTAGATCCAACTGTGGTGGTAATCCAGCTTCAAGAACATCTTCAACATAAAAATCACCACCACCAGTTTCCTTTCCATGTAAAGCAACAACATTGCCTTCAAACACCAACAATATATCAGCATAAGGATAATCTTGTTTTAATAACTTCAAGATTAAATACAAATCATGTGCTTAAACAGTTAAATTAATTAAAAAAAAATTATCATGATACAAACCTGTTACATATACAGAAGGTGATAATACACTGCCTTTGAGATTTACTCTTCCACTTTCATCTTCAAGAACCAAAGTATCATCTGGGTGCACAAAACTATCAGGGCTTACAATTGGAGTTGCAGACCTCTGTATAAATTAAAATAACAAGATTAATAAGCTTACAAACATTATAAAAAATAAAAAAATACACAGAGTCGGTTAACATAAATTATACCTCTTTTGAATACTCACTAAGAATTGTAGGTTTGAGCTTCATATGCTTATATAGTGTTCCAACAATAATGCACTCTTTACCTTCCTCTAGCCCCAAAACTGTGCAGACTGCATCACAACAGTTGCAGAAAATCATAAGAACAATAAATTTGCTGAAATTAAACAATTATACAGCTGTATACCTGGCAAGTGAGGTTTCCAATTGGGCAGAATAGAGTAAATGAGAGTTCTGATCAAATGTAACCTTATATAGTAAATCTGGCTATATTGTTGACCTTTGTACATCTCTTTTTGAATCTCAAAAATATCATCCTGTTAATAGATAAATGTAGTACTAACTGAATATTAACCTAGATCACTGAGTGGATTTCATGAATTCAAAATCTAAGAAAGTAAAAGGTACCATGGATTGGTAGAGGGATTGTTTTCTTTGAAGAGCACCGGTATCAGCATCCATGGCTGTCATAGCTATTGCAAGTAACTATTTAACTACAAAGAAGAAATTGCAGTTGGTGTAACCTGCAACATGATCGGATTCAAGAGGTATTAGGGTTGATAAAATGAATCGAATTTAGTTCTTACTATAGTAGCAATTCCTATATTATCAAATTGCTGTCAAATAAGCACTTCATATTGTCAACATCTGAAATTGTTTATACGCCAATATCCTCTAAATAACTAGACCTAAAATAACACATGTTTGTAACCATGGCGTCTAAAGCGAAATCATTATGCTGCAAATCAGGTTCTAAAAAGAAAGAATTCTAATCATACTCGAAGCTCACTCACGACTTAACTCAAAATCCCTTTGACGAACATAGAAATCCAAAATAATGATTAATGAACATGCATACTTAGCTTCAGAGACTGCAAGATTTACCTGCAAAATAGTATCACAACGGTGCAATAGCAACAAGGTGTCGGTGTAGGTGCCGGTGACGATGCCGGAGAGAGAAAAACGACGGTGAATTGCCGGCCGGCGAGTGGAGAGAAAAGGGTTTTGATGAGAGGCGGGAATCAAAAGAATTGGGGGGAAGCGCCGAAGATAAACGCCAAAAAAGGTGATTTCGTTGTCAATTTGGTGTTATTGTATTTGTTTATAATTCTTGTCCAAAAAGATCACGGTTGGGGATGTAGCTCACATGGTAGAGCGCTCGCTTTGCATGCGAGAGGTACGTGGTACTATACCCCGTATCTCCAACTTTTAAATATTTTTGTTAAATTTGACTTCTTTATAACCTTTAAGTCACAATTTGTTATATATATTCTCCATAACCGCTGTCATCTAAAATATGGTCCGTTACTTGCTTCAAATAATAGTCTCCAATGTTTAGACTCTAAACGTGATTGTTTTCTAAGTTTTAACATATTTAAACTTACACACATGTATCAATTTGTATAGTTGGGTAATTTTTGTAGCCACCTCTATGTGCATTTTGTTATCCTCTTAAAAAACCTTAGAAACCGTGTTGCAAAAGAAGTTAGATTGTGGATTAAACTGTAATTGAAGTAGTTTGATGGGCGTTTTATATGTATATGTTATGTAGCTTCTAAAAACGGATACAAAATCTTCTTTCAGATTTGTTCACGCATGATTTTGTAAAGTAATTTCTTTGCTTGTCTTGTGTTAGGTTGTTCACGTGATCGTTTTGCGTTTTTCAAAAGTACCCGGCTTGCAGACGGGTTATATAGTTACTTATAATGGTTATGGATGTTTTATACAAAATAAAAATAAAAGAGAAATTGAAATTAAATCGTATTAATTTAATCATTTGTAAGATTGTCACTTTTGTTGTGAATTTGCAATTTTAAAAGTTTTAAGTTAAACGTACTAACTTGCAAATATTCATCTTCTGTTCAAATTCATATGGCTTACACAATTTTTGAATCTGTGACAAGTTTTTGTTTAGAGTTAGGCAAGGCTTGCACTCTTGATTTTAAGGTAGAGCTTTAGGACTATAAAGGTTGTTTGGTAACTTATGAATAAGTGTTGAACAGTAAGAGGTCTAAATCATTAAGATGTTTGAACCATAAGAGGCAATATAATGCTTAACCGTTTAGAGGAAAATGTCTAGCTAATTCAGATAAATGGTCTTAACCATTCAGACTCAGTATAATGTTTAATTATTCAGAGGAAAATGTCTAAATCATTCAGACATCTGCATACGAAACAAACAGTATGAAACATTAAGTTCTTAACCAGTAAAAGATTTAAAGCATTAAAAGCATATTAAAAGATAAACTATTAACCTCATCCATAACTTTTAATGAATTTGTTATATGAACCCAGTCCCACCTAACCTCTTTTTTTTGTGACATATAAAGTAATTATAGATGTGAACATATAAAGTGCTTATGTAACCACGCATCCTTCCACTTTATGGCTATGAGGCCCCCACAATGTCTCCCACCGTGTCTCCATGTTCGCATTAATTAAGTTATAGTACATGACTACATGTACTTCGTTAGTTCGTTCATGGCCGATGTCACTCTACAAGCATCCCAATTTGGCCCACATTATACTTCATCGTTAAGACCATGGGGTATACGTAGTGATTAGATGGTGGGTGGTTGTGTCACGTGGACAACCACTTGAAGATAGTTTTGGTGGAAATGCATTGTTCTGAGTGTGTAAGAAGTTGTAGAGTGGGCTGTTGTATTATGAATGGTAAGAGAATGAAGTATTTTATTATTATGGTTAGAAAATAAAATAAATAAAAAGCATTACACCCACATCATGCTGTGGTTCTAACCACTTTGACCACCATCACGCCCCAACCACGCCTAGGGGGCGGTGTGCTGGGCGTGGTTGGCTCCCATCACGCCCCTATCACATCGTATACCCCACAGTCTAAGGACGGTAATGAGTCAAGTATTAGAGTATCTCCAACGAGAGATCAACCGGATGCCCAAACTTTAGATGCACAAACCATTGGAGAGGTCATCCACTTCCGAACACACATGCCCGCTTCCGGAATTTCGGATATGGTTTGTTTGGATGAGGTGATTCCCAGAGTCCATATCTCTCACACACACATATACATACACATATATACACACACATAATAAAAAATTTGTGTTTGAAGGTGGATGTATTGTTGGACGGATAAAAAGAACACGTTTAAACATCACATGCCAAGATTTAATACCCCTCTCTTCTTTATTTTTTCTTTACCTTAGTTTATAACAAATTAAGAAGCAACCAATAAACACATATCATATCACACATGACGCCTAAAAACATCATTCGATCAAACATAGAGAATATCACATGTAAAGGTTGTTGTCAGTCAACCTTAGAGACGGAATAACCACAAGTGGAGTTTTCTTCTTCATCGCGATACCAAATTTATCAGAAAGATCATGTTCTTCACCCTCTGGCAAACGCCACTCGAAAGAATGCATTAATGAGGCCAAAATATGCATCATCATCTTCTCGCCTAACGGGATTCCTGGGCATCTTCTTCGACCCGACCCAAATGGGAAAAACTTAGGATTTGTCCCACTATAGTCCCATTTTTCTAAACCCTCATAGTTCATGAACCTCTCAGGGATGAACTCCGACGGGTTGTCCCAATATTTAGGATCCCTTTGTATGGCCCATACGTTTAGAAATACAGTTGAACCCTTTGGAACACTATATCCGCCAACGGTGCATGTTTGGTTTGGGGTTCGAGGAAGCAGAAACGGTAACGGTGGATGCAAACGGAATGTTTCTTTGAAAACTGCATCAAGATACTTTAGTTTCGGAAGATGGGATTCTTCTACTATGTTTTTCAAACCTACAACTTCTGCTAGTTCATCTTGTACATTTTTCATCACCTTTTTGTTTCTTAAAATCTCAGTCATGGCCCATTCCACCATGGCTGAAGTTGCATCTGTTCCTCCTAGAAACATATCCTGTTACAAGATGGTTTAATCAAGTTATATACCATGACTCTTTGATATGGAAACTAAAAATTATATGAAGATAATGATGATTAATACGATTTAACTAATGCATTTAATACTTCAGTCGTTTATCTTCTAGTTTGAGTTTAAAACAAAGGTGAAAGTGTTTCGGGTGCATTTCGACCAGTAGTGTCTTTTTAACTTTGGGTCTTATATTTTAAGATGTAACACATTTCATTTCAGATAGGAGAGGTTGAAAATTAAAATTACATAATATACACCTACTATTCATATAAATGCTAAATAATACCTTTGGTATTTGTTTAACTCAAGTCGTTAAACCAATGATACGTGGAATGTTGTTCAAGCAATGGTATCATCTTGTTAATATGAATTAATAGTTGTAGTTAATACTTGCATTTACTATTGTTGTAATCCTTCTATATATTGTAACCATTGTATTTATTTCTTTCATAAAAAATGTCATATGATCGTACGACTATGATCTTAGACATGAACGGACCCAACTAGTTAAAAAATAGGGTCAAATTAAGGAGTCTATAAGCCTAAGTCAACGGTGTTACAATGTTACTTCTAAAACTGAAACAAAACCAAGTTTGTGTACCTCTCATTTAAATAGGATCTATAAGATGTGAAACTTGATTCTTGAATAGAACTTAATTATTAATAAAATTTAATATATTATTTAAATTAGTTTTTAGACTTTAAAAGTTGTATAAAAGCTAAAACTTAAGTGAGTAAGAATTTGAGTTTTTGAGTTTGGTTATTATTGATTGAAACATTAGTGATTTTAGTTGGCCTTTAGTTTGATTCTCAAAATCAGTTGTTGAAACTTGAGTTTTAAGGATTAAAGACTATTTTGCAAAAGAAAATCATCAAACCAATCCAAAAGCTCTATCTGATGATATATTTTTACTTTGGGTTACAATTTATGTAGATTATACTAATAAAAGAATTAGAGTCATCTATAAGAGCATCGAGTCATTGTTTCTTTTTAATTCAATTTACTAGTGTGGGATTTTTTATTGTGTTCGATCAAAAGTCCATGCCAACTTATTTTAGTCGAGTCAGCCAACAAACCAGCTCATGAGCAAACCACAAGATGAGCTTTACTCGATTCAGACATGACTCGTTTACGAACAAGCCGATTTCAAGTGAGTCAGAAGCTGAAAGCTTTTTGAGCAACTCTAGTTTTGAGTAATTATCTCAAACACAAAAACAAAACATCTTCCACTTGGTAATATTGCTTTATCGTAAAAGTTTCAGCGTGTTATAGGCATTAACGTCTTAAGAGCAATACACGTTCCTTCGATTATTACTAGTATGATATGTGCGTTCTCTAATAAAAGACGCACAATATTTTTACTTCAGCAAGAATCCTCATCTCTAGATAATGTCTATTATTTATTTAAAATTTTTAAAATGGGAAATTTACGAAATGAACATTTTGACATATATTTTGCCAAAATAGACACAAAAGGACAGGCTAATAAAAAGCACCGACTAATTCCAAAAAAGTGTTGGCTAGATGTTCCTCTGCATGGAACATGTTACGTGTCAGCAATCTAGAAAGGATGACTAAAAAAACGCTGGCTAATTTAGCCCGTAGAATACAAGTTCTATTAACTGTTTGGCTGTTGACCAAACATTTAGCCGGCGCTTTTTTGGAATTAGCCTACACTTTGTGTCTATATGATAAAAAAATGGGTCAAACATGTTCATTTTGATAAATTTCCCTTAAGGACTGCTTGGTTACCTCTTAACAGAGAGCTCTTAATGGTTCTGACCTTTTACTAGTTCAACACTTAATGGTTCATACTGTTTGTTTCGCGAGCAGATGTCTAAATGATTAAGACCTCTAATCTGAATTGGTAAGACATTTGCCTCTGAACGGTTAAGCATTATATTGTTTTTTAATGGTTCAGACCTCTTACTTGTTCAGCACTTACTCATTCAAAAGTTGTCAAACAGCCCTTAAAATTGTAACCAGTCAATTTTAATTTGTAATTTTATTTTATCTTCAAAATATTATGAGCGGTAATTCTACAAATACTAACCACAATAATGGCTTTCAGTTGAGTCATATTGATCGACGGCACCGTATCTTGATCCTTAAGCTCTAACAAGATCTGCAACAAATCTTTCTTTCCATTTTGCATATCTTTTTCCTCAATCTTCCCGGTATTCGAGCCGGTTCTCTCTTCGATCGTGGTCTCAAAGATCTGGTCGAACCGCTTCATTTGATCCTCCATCTTTTTCTTGACACCTTGGAGGTCAAACCGAGCGAGCACGGGAAAGAAATCAGAAATGTTTAGTCCTTCAGCAATCTCAACGATACGCGATACCACATCGCGTATCTCGTTACTAAGATTACCATATCGCGGCCCCTCAACTAACCCTTTCCCCCAAACTATGCTTGTCAAGATGTTCAAAACCGTCGAGAACGATATCTCGTTGATATCAACCGGCTTCCCGATCGAATCATGGACGATTTTAACCGCCTTTCGGACTTCACTTCTCCGGTACGAATGTGAAGCTTCAAGATTCACATTGCTTAGGACTTCATGCACCAAAATTTTACGTAAATTGCGCCTGTTCGCATTGTTTGGAGCCCATGCAACATCGTTAGCGTTGTAACTCGTGACTAGCCCCGCCGCATGTGGATCGCGATTCGCGAAACTCTCGTCTTGCTCACCGGTTACAACCTTGGCTAGATCAGCGGAGTTTACCACAACGTGGAGCTTGCTTCCGAGGTAGAGCTTGAAAATGGGCCCGTATTGGTTAGCCATTGTGACAAAGTCGTGGTGCAATTTCGGGCTCAGAAACGGGAGGTACCCGACTAGCGGTAGACCTTTGGGACCCGGTGGCAATGGTGGTGAGCCGGTTCCGGTTGTGGAGGTCCTTTTGTACCATGAAATGGCTAGGGTTATGACCATAACTGCTAGACATGCAACCATAAGCTCATCTTTCATGTTGGTCACTTGCTCACAAAATGGATCATTGATGTTTGATGTCATTTTTCTTTAATAGATTAACTTCATTGGGCAATTCTAGTGGGCTATCATTTTATAGTCCAAATTGTGGCGCATTAATTAGATTTTTTACGGATTTTGATTTTTTTTTTTTTTGGGTTTCTATCCGTGACACCTCTAAAAGAAAATTTGTGTGGTATTATACGATATATAGTGTATATATTACTCGTTCAACAAATCGAGCCCGCAAAATCCGTGTTCATTAACTTTATATCCTCCGATCTTGACGGTATTGCACAATTGTAACCACAAGTTCTAGCTACCAGACCTACTAGGTTAAAGTAATAAATATTTCTATAAACTTATATACGATCTCATTTTATCATTAATTATCTTAAACACAAGGATGTAATCTAAAACTATTCTAAACGTTTTTCTAAATAAAATTCAAAAACATAATTTCATTAACTAAGAAAATAAATTTACATTAAAGTAAAAATTAAAAATAAATAAATAAAACATAAAACTCAGAGAAAATAATAATAATTAGAACAAAATAACAAACCCTAAAAATCGTAAGTCGAGCCATGTTTTGTGGCTATTTCTTCTTTGTGTTATAGGATGATTTGCAATAATGCTTCATGATGATGTAGGACAAATATGGCTAGTTAACATGAGCCATTAATCTGGTCATCACGATGGGGATTTAACTGACGAACCTGTATACTGATCTCAAGGGAGATATAAGTAGTAAGGTGGACAAGTCAAAACAATTAAGAGTCTCCCCAAGCATACCTTTCTCGTGAAAAGGAGCATGGGAAAAGAGAAATACTTGCTGTAGCCTCCAACAGAAGGCACGCCCAGGAAGCTTCCCAAGAAACAGTAGTCAATGACTTGCATGAAGACACGATAGAAGAACTACAACGGTGTGAGGCCTGCCAAATACATGCACCATCGAGAAATACTCCCAAGTATGACCTGGTGACAATCAACGTTGCATGGCCATTCCACAAATGGGGAATGGACATCATAGGGCCTTTCCCTCCGGGAAAAGGCAATATCAGGTTCTTACTTGTTGCTGTTGATTATTATTTCACTAAATGGCCAGAGGTCAAACCTCTGGCAACAATAACAGGAAAACAGGTCATAACCTTTTTCTGGAAAAACATCATATGCAGATATGGCCTACCAGTCGTTGTAATAACAGACAACGGTAAACAGTTCGCTGAAGAGCCATTTAAAGGCTGGTGCAATGACTTGCATATCCAACAAAGGTTCACTTCTGTCGCACATCCACAGGCCAACAGCTAGGTGGAGAGAATGAATAGGAACATAGTGGAAAGTTTAAATGCATGACTCGGTAGACACGGCAAAAACTGGCTAGATGAGCTCCCAAGCGTCTTATGGGCAATAAGAACAACTGAAAAAACAAGCCATGGAAGAACCCCCTTCAGCCTAACCTTTGGATCGGAGGCGGTAATCCCGGCTGAGATAGGAATAACATCATCTCGAAAACACCAGTTCAAAGAAGAAGACAATGACAAGGAGGTTCTGATGAACCTCGATCTCCTTGAAGAATCGAGAGAACAAGCAAAGATCAAAGAAGCCAAGTATAAAAGCAAGATGGAGAAACACTACAATGCGAGAGTCAAGCCGGAAAGATACAAGTCGGGAGATCTTGTACCAAGGAAAAATGAAGCTAGCCGAATGGAAAGCACCGGAAAAATGGGCCCCCGGTGGGAAGGCCCGTATCAAATCAAAGAAGCCCACCAGAAAGGGAGCTACAAACTGAGCGACATCAATGGGAAGAAAATTCCCCGGCACTGGAATGCAGGCAACCTGAGGCGTTTCCATGCCTAAGTAACTTAATTTATGTTTAGTTTATAGTAGCAAAAAAGCATGTCGTACTTGCTATCTCGAGCATAATAGTTTTTCCGGTTAGGATAGCGAATCTTATGTAATGAAGAACAACGATTGTCTTCAAATTTTGTAAACCAACGGTTAATGAAATACACATGCATTTTTAGTCAAACACAAAGTTTGTTAAAAAGAACCTTAGCCAAGCCTCGACAGGCACAAAAGACTAGACAAATTGAAAAGTCTGAAGAAATGGGATCCGGCCTTGACCTACCCATCAAAAAGGTTGATCACCTTTACAAAATTATAAACAACCATAATACAAACAACACTATAACACAACAAATAACATTTAAATAAATAACATAAGTTTCCACACTTCATCCAAACAAAAGGCAACAAAGGCCTCACAACGAAATACGAAATAAAAGCATAAGTGTTCAAAAGCGACAAACAATAGATAGGAATTGTTTAAACATGAAACAAACATCAAACAACAAACAAACAGCTCCAAACTTCATCTCCGGTCACAGCGGGATCCACTGGCAGCTTGGAGGAGGCAGAGATACTTGCAGGGGTAGAATGGCCGGCAGCAGGAGGTGCATCCAACGCCAAAAAGGGCTGGCTGTCAGGACCAGAACTGGCATGTCCCTAAAGGGTCTCCTTGGAATTCGCCGGCATGGTATTTTTAAGAACATCCAATGAAGCATCCCCGAGGTTGTCAGGATCGATCAATCGATTAGGATGAATCTAATCAACTAAACAAGGCGGGAAAAACCTCCACAATCAATCCATGGCGGAAACAAAGATTGACTGGATTAAATGTGAACTCAAAGACAACAAACACAATGAAGAGTGAAATAAAATGTTCTTGTATATTGCAAAGAAGGTTACTGATTACAAGCACAAAATTCTCTCAAAACAAACAAAGCTCTCCTATTCAGCACACCCTCTAAAACCCTAACTTATTCTATTTATAAGCAATGTCTGAGAATTTCAGACAAGGCCCATTTA
>WOUH02000007.1:1077753-1091323 GCA_009936405.2 Stevia rebaudiana
GGTTCCAACGCCGCTAAAATGAGTTCAATCGGAGTTCGTTTGAGGCGGTTATGAAGATTTTTGTAATCCCTTTTAGGTTTTTTAGAATAAGCTCTTTATTTAGTTGATATTTTCCCTACAAACGAATTGGATGAGAAAATAATAAGTTTTAGATAAGCAATCCTAAATTTATAAATCGATTTATTAACAATCTCGAAGGATTACTTAAGTGCGTGTCATTCAACACAACACACCTAAAATTATTCAATTTTACTCATTACACGATACGTTCTACCAGTCTACTCGGGTCGGGGTGGCTCAACCATTTCAGATGCATCAATTGAAACAAAAGGTCAAGGTACGTAACCCTTTACATACTCCAAAATTTTATGTAATTAAAATATGTTTTACTCAAAATTTCCCATTTCTTAATTTTAAATCTTCAAATTAAAATGGCAAGTTATATACATATCTATTTTTTTCATTAGACCTTTTTTGTTAATATGTAGATAAACCACAATAACATATAATTTTTTCTAATCATAATATCTCACATAAGAATTCTTATTACTTAAAAACCTCTAATTTAACTTTTAATTCATTTCTTGATGTAGCATAATCTTATCAAATTAATGTCAAAAAAATATCACCGTAATATACAATCAATCATATCTTTTATTCACTAAGCCTATCGAGTAACCAATTACGCAACTCATGACTCTAATAAATAGTAACAAGAGAAAAGTACACATACCAATTACCAATCAATCATGGATTCATATCACTTGTATGCTTGAATTAGATTGTTGCATTGCATCCTTTCTGCACTAAATGAGTACCATTTAACGAATTTAACATAACAAAAAACTACAAACATTCTAATCATCACGAAACACCAACAATAGGTTCGGTTTTCAGTTTTCACATACCTAACATAACAAAGTAAAGATAACAAGTATCTTTACTACATCAAAAGAACATTAGAAAATACCAAATCTTACCAAAATTTGTTAGCATTTTACACGCGCGTTTTCCTTAACTCGGTTGCACCATGTGCAAAATGGCACCTTTCACCAAACGTGCACGAACCTTTCGCAAAATTATCGCACAATTTCGTCTTTTTGCTGCTGGTTGGAGTCGCGTGTGATGGAGCCACGTGGTACATAGCCGGTGGAGGTCTGGTTAGTGGACCGGTTGCAGCCAATCTGACACCGACACTGACGCTGGATATAAGCTCTCTAACCATAGCACTCGCTTCCTTAATCTGATCAAATGTACCTTCAAGTTCGATATTTTTAAGATTTGTATCACTTTCATGATCCCGAATCGATAATCTGGCTCCTGTTTGTCGGCAGATTTGTTTGGAGTTTACACCACCATGACCGATTATAGTACCAGTGAGGGAAGCATCAACGCTGATTTTGGCGGTGGCTGAAGCACCAAAGCTGGCGGCAGGACCTAGCGGTGCATGGCGGTTGGAGGGTGGTGGTAGGGCTCGTGGGTCCTCGTTGATATGTTTACCGAGTTCGTGTTCTCCGTGAGCAAAGTGACACTGATCACCGAACTTGCAGCCTTCGATTGTGGTGAAGTTCTTGCAGAGCTTGGATTTGGTGGTGGTGGTTGACGGTGGCCCGTTTTGTAGGGTGGTCGAGGCGGTTGGAATTGGCGGGAGATTCATTAGTTGCGCAACCGCGTTGTAGCCACCGGGAAAGTAATGGAGGAAGTGACAGTTTTCCCCAAATGGACAACCATCCATGCTGCAATGAAATCAAATAAAATGGTAATAAAGCAAATGATTTGATTTGATTTGATTTAATATCATATTATCATTGTAAAAAGAATTTGAACAACAATACAACATCAACTTAATATGTACGTTTTGGAAGATTAAATCATATTACTGCAACAAAAATTTATTTACCAAATTGACAGCCAAAATCAAACACGATCGCACGATTTAACGAAATGAAAATGAAAGTAACATCAAAATTCAACACACACGAACAACATAATCACACGCGCGCAAACACAAATACTTTAACATTTGTAATCAAACACCCACAAAACCTAAATCTTTAGTCTTTATGTGTGTGTTATTTCACATGGAAAAGTTAATAGTGGCTAACAACAAGAAGAGATGTGACTACATCTATTAACAATAAATTAATATAACAATTTTTAGGTTTCATACTGCCATTAACATTTAATAATATTTTATATATTAAGAGACTAACAGAAAATCTAGAATTACATGAACATAAAAAATTTAAAGAAAAAACCACATCTTTCTTAATTCTTACTTGGTTTATAGGTAAAATGTTGTTATTTTGAAACAAAAGGGAACAAAAATATGCTACTATTTTAATTTTAAAAGTTGGTTGCAGAATTGGGAATGAGATTGAACAATAAAGTACTGCTATTTAATGCAATTCTCTCCAAAGTCCAAACAATTACTAAAACGCCAAAAAAGACCACCAAATTCCAGTTTGGTGTCTTTCAAAATAAATATTGCAAAAAATGTTGTTAGATAATATCAAGTAGTATAATAGGGAGCATTTTACCATGAGTTTAGTATCAATGAATAAAACTTAAGTGGATTGACTGGATTCCTCTCACATTATTTTAATTCAATGACAAATTTTAAGACTTTTTCATACTGTGGCGAGGGGGTTGTATATTAATATTATTACTTACATAAATATGAAAATGATGATTTATGATTTCTTTAAATTGTAGCGTACAGGTTATAAAAATTATCTGTCACAAGTATTGCAAGCTTATACTTGCATCAGGCGTGTCATGTACATATTCGAGGTAATTTCTTGTGGAATCAGTTTATTTATAGGTTCCAACTAATTATGAATTACGGTAACAATTACATTACAGAAGTTAATATGTTATACTTCACATGTAGAATTAATTAAAAGAATTTTTAAACTGAAAAAAAAGAAAGGATTTAAACCTGAAATACTTCATGCAAGGCTTCGTTTTGCCTCTTATACCACTTGATAACTCTGATTCTGTTACAACACATTAGGTACTTTCTTTCAGTTAGACTTTTTTGCAATATATAATTAATCACACAATATTTTTTTAGCTTCCATATGAAGTTTAAGATTGATTTACAAGTATAGGGGTTGAGATGTGCAATTATTATGCAAGATTTTTATTAAAGACATTTTTCAGTTGCGTTCACTTTTCTAGTTCTCGAACAGCCCTACTGAGAAAAACACACACACAATTAAAAAGAACTTAAAAAATTATGATGAAAACCATAAAAAAAAGTTAATTTTTCGTTTAATTTACAAGTTTGGAACAAGAATGTTCAAGGATAAAGTTGAGTGGAGGTGATTTCGTTATACGTTATCCTTTTTTCAAGAGTAAATTACCAAAATCGTCCCTATGGTTTTACAAAATTATCAGGTTTTGTCCAAAATGAAAAAAAAAAGTGCAATTTCCGTCCCTGAAGTTTAAGGAAAAATCAAAAATTTTGTTTTCGTCCAAACGGAATTTTTTTATTGGAAAAAGGACGAAAACGGAACTTTTAGGAAAACTAAGAGACGGAAATTGCAGTTTTTTTTATTTAGATGAAACCTGATAATTTTGTAAACCACAGGGACGACTTTGGTAATTTACTCTTTTTTTAAACAAACCAGGATTTCTGAAAAACCAATGATACCAATTTGAAACAAGTATGCCACATTGGCACATATACAAAATCAACCCGAAACAACTGGTTTCTAGTAATATAAACGTAAGAAAATCACAACATTGGAAAATATCTAAAACTTGTGTGGTTAATATTAAACCTCTTAACTTTTAAGAAAAGTTTAGAGTGAAAAACACGGAACAATGGTGAAGCTTATTTTCCTTAGTAATATTTGTCCTTATAAAAACAAGCAAAGATTCTATCTAGCGATCAAAATTTATGGTTTTGAGTAAATGTGACATGTGACTAATATATTTTGCATGAAAACATACTTTATTCGAGTTGCATAAGTTTTTTTTGTGGTGCTTTGGAATGAGTCTTAATACATGCAAAATACTAAAACTTGTTCAAGATTCAATGAAATTAACCATATAGAAAAGATAAACCACCACACATGTTTGAGTGGTAATTTAGCCACATTAGTTTTGTTGAAGCGTGTTTACATTATTTAAGCATTATAAGTTCTGCACTATTTTTGTAATAGCTCATAACATTTTGTTTTTGTATAATTTCAATTACAATTTTCGGTCAATGTCTCTTATTAACGGACTGCAAAGTAGCTTAACTGCTTGAATGACATTAATACAAACCCTCAAGAAAAAATTCCATCATAGGCATTATAAACTGGTAGAATTTCAAATGCCCATGAGGACGATAACAACACTCAATGAACCACAAATTCAAAGAAAATTCAAGACAAACACAGATATGAGATAAAAAAATAAAAATTTGTAACTAATGAATCCCCCACCACAAAGATCATACGAGAAAAAAAAAAACCTAGCTATCAACAACAGTTTCATACATACGAAAACATGTAAATCTGCTCTCTGTTATCTTTCTTGCTGGAAATTGACTAGACTGTAAACCCTAATTCATAAAGTAACTTGCATAACACAAAATGGAGTACAACAGCAATCACCAAGAGGATAGAAACAGCGTTATTGAGTAATACAAACCTCATTATGAATTAGGGTTAGGTTTTCCGTTCCAGATACACAAACTTATCCTCTACAAAAACTTAATTGTCTACAGAAATCAATCGCAAATATCGAAACGGAAACATATTCAAAGAGAGATATTTAACAAGAACGAGAAGGATTTTTGGAGAAAATACACAACCAAATATACACATTAGTGTGTGTTGATTGACGAGGAAACAACCAACCTGGCTTCGATTTCTTTGTGGTACCATTGAGATTATTTGGCCTCCCTCTCTTTCGATAATCCATAGCTCAATTAACCAGATTGTGATGAATCGATGAAGGCCCGATGAAACCCTAATCACGATTGAAGAATGAAAAAGAATTTGGATGCAAAATCACCAAGGGTTTTTGGCGTAATCAGTTAACGATGATCTAAAAACGTTATGCGAAAGTCAGTAATTTTTATTATTATTTTTTTTTTTATGTCTAACCTATTTTTATAGAAAAGAACTCCATATTTACAATAAAGTGGTATGTAAGTGGGCAACAAGCTGCGCTGCAACATTCTTTTGAATTCCAAAATAATCCTAGCAAACACAAAGCTTTAGTTGTTAGGAGCCAATGAAATACAACAAATAAATAGTTTGCTTTAAACTTTTTAACATCAGTATTTTCTTTCTCAACTTTTGTAATATGTCTTTGTTCGCTCCAATTTACTAACTTCATAATTTATTTTTCTTTTAAATAAAGAGTATTTTAGTCGTTTTACAAGTAGGTACTGATTGTGTAATTTACTTATATTTATAAGGGACTAGTTGTGTAATTCTTTAGAATGAAGGGTTAATTTTTTTTAGTTCATACTTTCACCACATAATCATCATCATCATCATTTGATAACCATCATCACCCATCCATCATCATCACCTAATAACCATCATCACCCATCCATCATCATCATCATCAAATACCCATCATCATCCATCATCTTCATTCATCAACATCCATCATTCACCAGCCACCACCACCCATCGTTCACCATCCACCACCACCCAATCGACACCACCAAACTTTGATTTTTAAACGAAGATGGCGACGATGGTAGATGAAGAAGGCTACGGATCACACCCTGTCGACAACGGAATAAACTAGTATGAAGCTCATGCTCAAACTATTAAAGTTACGATATTGATTTAATTTCATTTACAATGTCATAAAGAAGAAAATGATATAAAACAAATAGCATACAAATCCAATTATGATTAACTAAGTCCAAATGATCTTATGTGTGTTCCTCAAGCTTCATTTCACATTTGTACATGAAACATGTTAAAAGTCAAGTGTCAACTACCTTAACATTAGGTTAACACACAGTTCAAAAGAATAAGATTGCAATTCATATAGAAACAAGTCATGGAAATCATTTATGCATACTACGTTACGTGAAACAAAAGGATTTTATTAAAACAATAGTAGTTCATATGTCTTAGGCAGCCAATGATTAATAGGGCGGCCTTGAAATAATACGAGAGCATATTGACATTACTATGGAATAAAAGTGAGGACTTTTAACTTAGCCATAAAATAAAATGTGAGAACTTATTGCCCAAAAGGAATAAAAAAGGACTTCTTGCTAATAGTTTAATGAAGACAAAACTAGTTCATATTGTCTTAAGTTGTTTAAACATTGGGAGACTTACACGCAATAAGCACATAACACACAAGTTTCACATAATTAATTGCATAGGAATAACTTTAGAAGTATAAGAATTAAGATGTTTCCCTCCAAAGAATAAAGGTATTAAAAAAGGCTACGTAACTCTTCTTGATAAGACGAGCAAACGATAAGCAATTAGTTGTAGTTTGTGGTACAAAATGTGTACTCGTAAATTTAACCTGTATATAATGTAATAAATGTTTAAGTAATGTTAATAGTTTCTAAGTTTCTTTTACACAATAATGTAAAAGACATTATGGATAGGCTGGTTTATATAAAACCCCAAATTATTATTTTCCCCCAAAAATTGAATAAAACCCAAACTCACCCCCACCCCACACACTCTCTCTTTCTCTGTAAATATGCTCATTCTCTCTCTAACCACCGCCACAACCACCACTCTCTGCTCTCTCTCTCTAACCACCACCTACACCACTGTACCCCAAATTATGGACATCCGGTTGCTGCCGACGGCGGTTGTGATGGTGCCACCGTAACGCCACCATCAACTCCAAATCATATACTAGATCGTTTAAAACAAAATTATCAAACAATAAACATCCACCAACACATATCAATAAACAGTCTAATCAAACATGAAAACATTACGAACCCTAATTATTCTAGATCATAGATCAGAAACTCCACGATTTCCAGTCCTCGAAATATAAACCCTCCAGATTTCATAATTATTCTGAACATCGCCACCGATTCAATTACCTTTTCTCTCTTCTATTCAATTAAATAATACTTATTTTACTTTTATCATTACCTTTTTCTCTATCCAATTTACTTTAGTGAACAATGTTTCTCTATATTTACTAGTTTCATCATTTTCTTTATATCTCTCTACTCACACCACTTTCAACCAATCTCTATAATATAAAGGACTCACTCACGTAAATTATAAAGATCCAACTGTGAATGCTCTTAGAAGATATTTAATTGGGCCATATCAAAATTTGGGGTTTTGTAGTTTACAAACAACCCCATACAATGTTTTTTTCACTATTGGTCCTTTATCAAATATAATCATTTGAGTCATTAGGGGATTATAGCCTTTTTACTAAAATTAATAGAAAAATCTTACTCCTTTAGTCATTTGAACTCAAATATATATAAAACAAAAACCACATACTCATAATGGATGAAATGAAACCTTCGTACCCAACAGAGACGCAGACAACAATTTACTCTTTTAATTCAATTATCCTGTTTGGTAACAGTTCTAATGGAATGAATCATTAGCTCATTTTATTTAGTAGACATGAATAGATGAAAAAATAAAATACATTTAATGGGTCGGGTCAGGGTGTCATTGTTCAAAACATGGATTGGGGCGTGGGATAGGCCGTGGTTCGGCTCATGGTTTTGGCCTTAGGTTGTGTCTTGACCCAGGGCATGAGTTTGTTCATAGTTCAAGTCATATGTTAGCTCATGGTTCAAGTCATAGTTCAAGTAGTGGGTCAAGTCATGGTATGGGTCATGGGTAAAGTTATGGTTCATGTTGTGGGTTGAGTCATGGTTTGGGTCGTGTCGACTCATGATTCAACCATGAGTCTGTTCATGGTAAGGTTATGTGTTCAACTCATGGGTTGGGCTATGCTTTGGATAATGGTCAATAAGTCGAATCATGAGTCAAGTCATTGTTAGATCACGAGTCAAGTAATGTGTCGAGTCATAGGTTGGAACATTAACTAGATCATTCTTAAAGGAAAGGAATGAAAAATAAATACCTCAATCATGAAATTGAAATTGTTAGAAAAAATTAACATTTTTTATGTAATAAATACATTCTATTTCTAATTGTAACATAACATATTTTATTTAATTTCAACCTTCATCTGTGCATACCAAATGATGCCTAAAGAGTTGTGGTTACAAGTTGTATGTGGGTTCAACAAGCCTTGCACAAATGAAACTACAAATCAAAAAAAAATAAACTAAAAGGAAATAACACATCAGCAAAACATATCCAGCATGGCATCCACGTAAGCCACATGTGATATACATGACATAATCTAATTCAACAAACTGTTGAAGATAATCAACCAATAAAATCGTCCCTAAACTAGCAATGTTGTACTATTTAGTCAGAAAATTAGTGCTAATCCCTACAATTATAAATTTTACATAATATTACTCCACAGATTAACACATTTTTTTCAAATTTTAATTCCGTTACCTAAACTTCCGCTTCCGTTGGCTGACCCCGCCACCTCTTGAACCAGAGTCACCACTTTCAGGCGAGTCTTCAACAACCGTTTGTTCTTGTAAAACCAGACCACGGTTTCTTGATAGTTTTTTAATTGGTGTCGTTGGCAAAACCGTTGACGGGCCCGCAGTTGGATTCCTATGTGGCATGAGTTCTTCTCCTTCGGAGACAGATTCCAACATTAACTGCAAAATTCATAAACAAAAAGCGTCAATAGACAAATTATAATCCATGTTATTTATTTCGGTTTATATTTACAGTTAATGATCTAAAACACATTCAGATTAGTAAATTATCCAAAGTGTATATAATCAGTAAGAGTTTAAATTTACAGAAAGAAACTCAGATAATGACTTTCAATCTAATTTGGATTTCAAACATACTTTTTGCATTCAGTTTGAACTTTGAATACATATCTTATTCTGGAATATAGGAGCAATACAGGTGTTGATTTTTAAAAATTATTATGTTTTAAATTCTAAAAAAAAAAATTCTTGTACAAATTACCTTCCAATCTCTGAAATCAAATCTGAAGATAAAATGAGTGTATGAAACCTCCTTTGAAGCCACTGCATTAGCAGCTGGAGCATTCCTTGGTGCTAAAAACAAGTATTAACACACAAAAAATAATTAAAATAAATAAAACATTTTTAAATAAAAAAATGCTATCTGTGAAATAACTTACAAACGAGATGACATCCTTCCTCGTTAACTTTTATTTCAGCACGACCATCTTTAGCAAGAAAAGACAACGCGAACAAATTCTCAACGGTTTGCGCAAACGAGTTTCTATTTAAAACTAAATTTTCAAGTTTGACACTTCTGTTTTTTCTTAAAACATTAAACATGGTAGCCATGTTTTTATCTGTGTCGGTCTTCTGTTCTGTAACACTTGCAGCAACCTGCAAAGGTCAACACAAAGTCAAAGTGATTATAGTAGTCATAATAATAAATATAACAAAATGTGCAGGTTGGATAACATATCAAAACTTGCTATTCATAGAGGGTGTTTAAGATTGCCTTTTTAAACTGTTAAACAGATTATTAGTTTTTACTTTTTAATACCACATAACAAAGTTTTAGTGTTTGGATAAGGGGCAAACTGGTCATAAATATCTATCTATATGATTTTGGATATTATTTTATAAAATCAGAGTTGCAAACACTCATACATCTGATTATTGTATTTTGTTGCACCAGAAGCATATTTAATTATCCAAACACTATTTTTTGTATTTTCTTTTTTAAAATTATATAATATTAATGTGTTAACATTATTATAATGATAGTTTTTAAACTTTTTATACATTTTGAGTACATATTGAACAACTTATTACTGCAATAGCCCTTCAACACATTTTATTATTTCCTGTTTTATTTATCTTCAAACTTTAATCATTTGAAAAATTACCAAAATAGCCCAAAAGAATGCAATATTATATTACCTCTTCAGGGCGCGCTTTTTCGGTTGGTTTTGTTTGCTTTCTTTGCTCAACCTTTCGTTGCTTAACTTCAGAATTCATCGGTCCAAGCCTGCAACCAAATCAACAAAAAAACATTTTAAAGATGAAAAAAAGTAAAAATAAAAAGAAAAAATTACAATGGGTATAAATATTATTTACATTGTGCAACATCCACCACCGTTGAGAAAAACATGAGATACAACAGTACCGATATCTTTCCACCTAACAGAGTTCCTAATTTGATCACCATCACCAATTTGTCCAAATTTTTTTAACAAACAAGATACAAAATCACCAGCAGTAAATCCTTCATTACCCTGTGACTTTACAGATGTCATTATTGTATTAGTAATATCTAATAACGCTTCTGCATCAGCAACTTGTTCCCTCGGTTTCTGCACTGTAATCCAAAAAAAAAACACTTGTTAGTTGTTATGTGATTTATCATCACAAGATCATGTTTTTAAATAAAAAAAGCACATTCATTTATCATACTGATCATAGTTTTATAACCGAATTTATTTAACCATGTGAGGTATCAAAGTGAATCAATGGAAAATACAAACATTTGCAGGATAAAGATTATAAAACACAAAATCTTACAAAAAAAAACACTAATTCCATCAAGTTCTCATTCTTTAAGAAATCATAACAGAAATTAAGCAATGCAGTAAACAAGAAAGCAAATTAGTTCATACATGTAAACATACAAACAAGACAAGATGCTACCATACAAAAAGAAAAATGGTGGAGTGAATTACCGAGCTGATGCAAGCATTCAACTTCTTCAATAATTGATTTAAATTTGTCCGAATCATTTTTTACTAAATCATCCCTCTTATCTGCAACAAAAACAAAACCATTAAACAATTACATAATCGAACGATATACGATAAACAACTTGCAACTATACAAAATTGTAACTTAAAAAGTATTACCGCTGATAAGATTCTTAACAGCAAGGTACCGAGATCGAAGAACCCTACGCTCCACCCCATTGCTCTCGTTCTGATCATCTCCTTCAATACGATCAGTTTGCCCTTTGTTTCTCTTACCAACACCATTAACGTTGTTGTCACCAGAACTCGGTTCGCCTTTCACGATTCGAACCATGATCGAATAACCGAAACCACTAAATCTTGTTCAATAACTCGCAATTAACAGGAAAAGATTAATTGAAGTGAAATAAACCCTAGAATTAATGACAGATGGGTCGAAAGCGTAAGTTCAATTGAGAAGAAATTAGGGCAATAAAGATTACAAGAAATTCGGGGAACCAAACTATTTAAGGGGTGAGGGTTCGAAATTGAGATTGTGGTTCAAGATTTCAAAAGTTTGATGAAAATTGCGGTTTGGGGCCGCCAAACTCTTCGAAGTTTTCATCATCCCTCCATTTTTTTATTTGGCGCTTATTGCATTTTACCCCCCTTAAATAACTAACACTTTTTTTTAACAGACAACAAACAATTTTAAAAATTAAGTCTACCGAGAAGATTAATAGAGTACAAGAAATGTTGAAGACCAAAACAAAGGAAGAGCTCCAAACAAATAAACAATCATGCTAGAAAGATTAAAAGAACACCAATGCTCTCAAGTTATGACACGAAACTTAACCCTATTCTTGATTCAAAGGAAGTTAGGAATCCTGATGTCTTTGCTAACTTGAATTATACGTCTTGTAACAAAGACCATGAATTCAAGTATTAGGTTTTTATATTTGATGTGATATAGGAATATAATTAATTGATACATGTGTTGTCGTTCAATGAAAAGCATAATAAAATATGCAAGTTATGAAAGTGTATTTTATTTTATGGTATAAGTTAAGATGTTTTTTCTCTTGAGATTTAAGAGGTAAAGTCCATCAAAGATGTATAATTTTATAAATTGTTAAAAAAGATCATCTTTTGGTATGAGATTTGAACCTTAACCTCATTAAAAGATACCAATGTGGCACTTAGATGCCGACATGTTATAAGTGTTGTGTAAATAAAGTTAACTGTTGTTATAGCAAGTTAATTTTAGAGAAGTTATTATTTTTTATTTAAAATACATCCAAGAGGACTACATGTTTAAATTTGATTTTTCTTTACTTTGTATAACTACCAACTAAATTTAGGGTATTTATATTAAAAAAATGTATACATAAATAATTTTAAAACCGCAAACCATAATTTATAATCATAGAAGTGTCAAGCATTTATTTGTTTTGTGTGTTACAACATAATAATACGTAATGACTCAATGATAAACATTTCAAGTGTTGATTATGTAATTGCGTGTACTTTACAGGTTTTAAGATATTTTTATATTACAAAGTTTAATTTTCATGAGCCCACTTGATAGAGGCATTCCATCTTAGATTGGGGAGGTCATAGGTTTAATCCATGACAATGTGGGGATGGCAAAAAACCCAAGCCCAACGTGGAAATCCGAAACCGCAACATATTGGTACTGGGTTGGGTATAGGATTTATTTTAAAAAAATTCGCACGTAGGGGAAGCATATATGATTTGGTAATATACCCTTTTACCAGAGTATATACACCCGCTTACCATGTATATATACTCGTTTACCCGATTATATACCTAATATAAATTGTTTTTCATATAATTCTTTTATAAATAATTATATTTCATAAAA
Source organism: Stevia rebaudiana (assembly GCA_009936405.2). Lineage (NCBI taxonomy): Eukaryota > Viridiplantae > Streptophyta > Magnoliopsida > Asterales > Asteraceae > Stevia > Stevia rebaudiana. Next base: position 1,090,403 of record WOUH02000007.1, read on the forward strand.
TAATAAACTATATTAAGCATGTTTTTTTCTTTGTGCTGATATTTTATGAAACTCGAATGCAAATATACTAGTTTTTATTCTGTTAAACTTTAAACACATTTTGTTAAACAAAAAATATATATTTTTTGTCGATTCATAGTTACCCGATAAATACCCAATGAATTTGAAGTCGGGTATACCCAACGGATATTTTAATGAATTAAAGGTTACACCCGAAACAATGGGTTTACCCGATAGAAAGATGTCCTCTCAACAGGTTCACTTCTAGAAGGTACAAACCGTAATGGTTATGATAACTTCTTCATGTCTCACTACATGATAATCTCTACCTTATTATCAGGATGATGTCATAATCATATAACTCCCCTATGACACTTTGAATACGTATCTTATCTCCTTCCGAGATGTATACATATGTGTTGATCTGTCGGGGTGAAAGTGTTTCGAATGATATAATGGATAGCACTTGGATCAACGAATGAGTGCTCTTATTATGAGTATTGCCTCCGGAAATAGATATTGAATTCAAGGTTTATAGATTCCGTGCTCCACGAGACATCTAATGATATGATCTCAGATTGAAACTTGAATTGGAGGTTTGTCTTGTCCCTTAGGACCTTATGATGTGTACGTGTTTAACTGATAGAAGTGAATATCTCGACCGAATTCTTCACTAGTCGTGGCCACATATCTTTGATAGAGTGAATCCAAGCGTTTATGTGTACCGTACTGAAAGTTATGTTAGAATTTGATTCAAATGAGTGAATATGAATACCTGCTGAAGGTATCGTAGTTATACTGAAATAAGCGGAACAAACTAAACGTAGTTTGTATACAAGTTGGATTTCCTTAGGTCAGTTGGTATCATAAGTATCTTAACCCTCCATAAAAGTATACTAGAATTCATACGTACCTGTAAAT
>WOUH02000007.1:1108604-1133728 GCA_009936405.2 Stevia rebaudiana
AAAAAGTACTCGGCGCTTTTTTGTTTTTTTTTTATAAAAAGTGACGAAAATGTATTTAAAAGTAAGCCTTTTAAAAAATATATATATATATATATATATTTCCAACTTAAAGTTATTGAGTGTTTTTTAGAGTTTTTAGGGTTTTCTTAACTCGAGAGGGTTTTCATACTATATTTAACATATATATATATAAAATGGTTCAATAATAATAAATTATAAGTGTTGATTATGTAATATATGTAACCTTGTGTAATACATGAGTTTGTAAGGGGGATGAGAGTGCTACCCTAACTCCCTCAAATTATCCTAATGAACAACGTATCAAATCACGACACCTGTCAAGTACCATAATTCACCTTAAAGTACGCTAATTGATTGCGACACTAGTCTAATACCCTAATTCAATAATTTTTATTTTAAATAAACAACTAAACATTTCATTAAAATAAAAAAGTTACACTAAAATAAATAAGAAATATAATGACAATTTTTATTAAAAAAAAAAACCTTAAAATCAATATACCAACCGTACAATTTTGCAATTTCACGCTTTTCTTTGAGGACAAGCTCCATTCATATGTTGAGTTTCGGGCACATAATCATCATATCTAGAATCGTAAAAATCGGGAGCGGTCGATCCTTGTCCAAACGAGGATCTTTATACGGGTTGTTCTCATACTGGGCGGCGAATGGATCAAAGGATTGATTATCTAACGAGAATGTGTATGGAAAGATTTGGTTTTGATAGAAGTGTGTTTAGGGGAATGGTTCGGTAGACATAAAGGGAATATGCGGGTGAAGTGTAAGACCGCGACCCCTACCCGAACTGCCACCCCTCGGTACGATACCCCTTGATACGCCACTCGATACACCATTACCACGTGAGCTCGGCCCTCTAACTCTTTGTCTTTTAGCACTAGGATCCATTTGAGATTTTTTCAAGAGAAGAGAATTTTTTTTTGTTTGTGTGCATGGTTTGAGAGATGAGAAGGAAATGTGAGAATAATTAGTATTTATAAAGATTTTAAAAAGATTTTTTTTAAACTAGCCGTTACGTTACCCTCTCTAACGGCTTTTCTTTTAACCGTATAGAGCCTCTCCGATTCGAGCTTGAGTACCAGATTTCCAACCGAACCCTCTACTCGTGGGGTCGACGACAGTGTAACCGATTGAACAAAGGGTACCCAAAGGCATTCCGTCCACCCTAACCTAGTAATTAACTAATTATATAAATAAGTTCTAGAGATTAATTTTACATAGTCATCTCTAGCATGTTAGGTGTTAATTGATAAGTTTTTTTTTTTTTTTTTTTTTAACCAGCAACTCCTAATTCTAGGATCTTCACGGGCCAAGTAGACCCGTTGAATGTTGGCAACACCTATTACCAGGTGTGCCCCACCCCAGTAAGAAACCAATAAGAAAACCCTCTGACCTTTCTCAGCCCTATTTTTTGCTTTAGAAGGGTTTCAAACCACTGACCTCCCATTTAAAAAGTGGGAGATACCACCAGGGAAATGCCCCTTTCATGTTAATTGATAACTAAAGTTTAGTTACGACCTCCTCTACCAAACAATATTCTTTAGGTTTGAATCAATTTAGCTTAAAGAAGCCGAACTCCAACACGAGCTCCATGTTTACACCCTTTGTTTTAGAGATATACTTCAAGAAACAAGTATGGAAACATTTCAATTCGGTGAGGAGATTCAGAGCCTGATGTCGGTCGGACCATCACCGGAGGCCGGTAATTCGTTCACGGCGCTTCTAGAACTTCCGGCGAACGAGGTGGTGATGCTCTTACACTCCCCTGAGGAAACCACACCGGATAATTTCCACACATCTGTGTTTCTGGAGAATTCGAGTGATAATAACTTCAATTTGGTGAAACAAGAGCCAATTGATTCCGATTCGATGGATAATTCATCACCGAACCTGTCAGATCGGATAATCTCGCAATCAACCAAGCGGAAGGAGCGAGAGAATAATGTTCGTATCAGTTTTGTGACTTTATTCACCATTTCTATTTCTACTTACCTGTTTTCTATTTCTACTTACCTGTTGCTTCAATTTTCGATCGAATTCTAATTCCGTCCTTCTACCTGTAAAAAATAGGTTAAATCATCGGCGAAGAAAAGCAAAAACGTGTTGAATGAAACCGACGGCGGGAAGCTTCCGTACGTTTACGTTCGTGCTCCTCGGGGTCAAGCAACAGATAGCCATAGCTTAGCAGAACGAGTAACCATCTGAATTGTTTCAAAATTAGTGCCTTAAGTTAACCAAGCTTAATTAGCATTAGCTTAATGCAATCACTGATTGCTGGTTGATTTTTGAACCAATTTTGGCAGGCACGAAGAGAGAAGATCAATGCTAAAATGAAGCTTCTTCAAGAGCTGGTCCCCGGTTGTAACAAAGTTAGTTAATTATATACCAATTTAGTATTTAACGTCATTGATTACTTGTACTTTACAAATGAGTACCGCATATTTACATTGCTTTTTTCACCTGATGCTGTTCTTAATCTGGTTAGCAACCGGTTTCTTGGTTAGGGTTTGGATGTACTTTACTAACTTGGTTCATCTTCTTGTTAGTAAATCAAGAACATTCTTTTTAAAAGGCTGAATTATTCTTAATCAAGAACATACATTTTTTACATCTAAATGATAAGTCACATTCTTGGAGATCTGTTAATATAATAGTTCAAGATCTATAAAGGGTGTGTTCGGATATCAGTTTGAAACTGATTATGTCATTCTAATAATTAGTTTTCAGTTTTTGAATAAACATATCTAGTTTCTTTTCATTATATATAATAATCATTTTCTGGCCAGTTGCATCAAAACTAATTATTGAAATAATTGCCTAATTATCCATTCTTTTTACCAAATTTGCTGGACTTCCATTCCCATATTATCTATATCATTCACATAAATGTTCTGTTTTAATCAGTTTATGAATTAATTTCTAATTAATCAGACCTACTTAACTCTAATCAAACCAAGATCTTGAATCTGACAACTTCAATGAGCCAAAATAACATCTACAAAGCTTATACTTTATCCTGTTTTAGTACAATTGTTATCTCATTTTGATAATTTAATATCACATAATTACTGCCAAAACAAACGTATAGACTATAGAGACCCCATGGTCTGCAAATATTTTTTATTAAACTTTATGGGTTTAAAGCTAATTATTTACTTGCAGATTACAGGTACCGCAATGGTGCTTGAGGAGATTATTAATCATGTACAATCCCTACAACGTGAAGTAGAGGTCAGTTTTAACAATATTAGTAGATAAGACTTAAACGTCGTATAAAATCCGTCTCAAAATTGTTTTGCTCTGTTTGAATTTCATAAACATGAAAAACACTATAAATTTTAAATATATACACCATCCAACATTTTTGTCAATTAGTAATATCATTTAAATTTACTTAAGAGCCCTAAAATCTAAACAACACGTTTTCTGTAGTTTTTATCAATGAGACTAGCTGCATTGCACCCTAACATTGATATCAACATCGACAACGTATTTTCTGCAGAGGTAATAATTCATCTGTCCTTTTATGGTTTTACCTAATGATAGGTAATTTTACATGTTATGCTATAATTCAATAAGTTCCTATTAATTTTTTACCTTCAGAAAATCATTCTAGCCTTTAATGGTAATTTGTTTACTGGTAGTCAGCATAAACAAATACATGTAAGTTCCCATTATGTGAAATCTATAAACATCCATCCTAAATCATAATTTCTTATAACTCAGAATAAAAAACTGTCATTTATTTTTCACTTTAATCAGATGAAATGTGGGACTACCAAACTTTCAATTGGGTACGAATACGATAGAATTAACGGTTATTTGAATGAGCAATTAATGTGGTGAGTCAGAGTCGGTGGCCCGATTTATGTATGTCAGAAGGGTGACACCCTGACACCTGTTTCCGGGTTCTTTTTTTCGGGTCATAATGTTTGACCCGTTTGAAATCTTGCAGAGTGGGTCCCTATTGGAGGGTAATTTTACTGGTGTGATTTCACCACCGTTGAGCCACCAGATATGGCAACCTGATGGACTAACTCCTCCGCCACTATGGGGTGTTGAAGAGATGAACCCTAATTTTATAACACCGGAAAACTCGCTTTTAAGTTTTGATTTGTCTGGCAATTCAGGTAATTTTTTGTTTTTGTTAAGTGTGTTTTTTTGGACTGATTATCTAATCTATTGAAACTTGAAGTTGCAATTAGAGGTCTAAATGCAGGGGGAAAGGTTAGGTAGCGGGTCGAAATTGGGATGTTGACCCGTTAACACATTTTTGCCATTTTTGACTAAATAATTGACGGGTTAATATGATTTACAATAAACATTTGGGTCAACATTTGTCAAAATAAGGGTCTTGAGGAGGATTGCATAAAAAACAGTGGAAGAGATTAAGAGATCATGTGTTCATTTTGTGCAGTATCTTTGCATACAAATCAGCTGAAAATGGAATTATGATGATGCGATTCTGTCGAGTTTTGGGTACGTTAGCGCGCATGTTGTATATATGGGAAAATAGTGATTGATAGAAGATAGCAGTAACTTAGAGAGATGAAGAAGCTTTATATGCATTGAAATCATATAATTGATATTAGGTTTTGTGAAAATTAAGATTTAAGGTGTGTAATGTTGTTATTATGCATAAATGATATATGTTCTTAAAAGCAACCAGTTTTAATATATGATATGTCTTAACAAGTTGTTGGTGATAATCGTGTTAGTCGATAAACGGACATAAACAAAGAGTAAGTTTATGTACAAATCTGAATAAATTACGATTGGTTTACAAGCCCCTTTAGTTTTTTTAAGTTTTATTAACGGGGTGACTTAAACAAAGAGTAATTATCTGCAAGTTTAGTACAATTGGCTTTTAAAATTTTTAGAAGGTAAATTTATTATTATTGTTATTACTAGTTCTAGAATTTTTCTAATTTTCTTTTGAATTTTTTATAGCTGGATACACACAATTACAGTGCAACGCTCATCACATTGTGATTCAAGTGGCGGGGTGTCAAATAAGCAAGTTCCCAAGTTTATGTCATCTATTACATAAAAAAATAAAGTATCTAATTTTATCTTATATTTGCATGCTTTACAACTTAATGGTTATACAAATAAATGTTTATAAGCCTGCTTGTGGTTATTATCATTAGTATATTAACATGAATAACATAACTTATTAATGAATGGCAGTCAACCAATATCTAGTATTTTCCTTAGTTCAATAGGAATCTCATGTTCCTGTATATTTTAAGTAAATATTCCTCGTATTGGACTTTAAGGGTGGGCTCACAAGTCATCGGGATGGAGACCGGTAGATGCTCTTGTGAAGGGTAGTTTTGAGTAAAAATGACGTGACAAATTTTAATTGGTTTAGAGTTGAAGAGGGATGTTTATTAGTTGTATTTATTAGTTATAGAATAATGGATATGGATATAATGTTCAACCAATTAGATCTAATTGGTAGGGCTATAATGATTTTGTGTTATCATTGAAAAATAGCTTAATAAGTTATGAAGGGGTCTAAGTGACAATGTGACATTAGGTAAAACGAATATTGCCCAACTGTTGCATACATGAAACTTTTTATGGACGTTCATATTGCACAAGTACCCATCGTTTTCAAAATCTATCTTAACCATCGTGAAATATAAAATTAGAATATCTTAAAGGTAAAAAAGCAGTAATAACTAATAAGTTTCTTCTGAAAGTCATCTTTTCAAAAGTAATATTTCAAGCTTTCAGTCTTTGAGTTGAGATAATATAAGAAACACACTAAAACCGATATCGATATATAATCACGCCTGAGATTGCGGAATGGTATCACGTGTGTGCAAGAATTCGATTAAACACGAACAAAATGAAGAACAATTAACTGATTTCGTATTAATTTCACTCGACTTCAGGAGCCGACTGGTACAAAGAACACGATCAATTTCGGAGAGAATAAACCCTAACACCTAAACAGTTAACTACACAAATGACTAAAACTTGGGTTAATATACTACCATTACATATAAGGCTTTTCGGCCCATAGTCTATTATCGAGAACCTATGACCAAAAATACTAACAGACTCGAGAACCCTATACAGACTCGAGAACATATATAATCAACCGATAAACACCAAAACTCATTCATAACCCAACAATAGTCCGTATTATTTACCTAGCTTGGTCAGTGAATATATTAAAAAAAAATTGGGTGTGTAATTCCTTTACGTTTTTACCATTTTCTCAAAAGACACGTGACGTTTTCTTGTTTCTTTCTACGTTTCGCACGTTTTTTCTCCTTTGTACGTTAACGCCTCTACGATGATACGATAATCTCTTTTTAAAATATACACCATATACAGAACGTCGTCGTATCTCAATTGGGAATTGGGATCCAATCCATAAACCAAATCGGTCATTTCATCATTCCGCCTCTTCATCGCGCAATGCCGTCCGTGAAACCCTTCTCCGCCGCCGCAGGCATGCTACGATCACGGTTGACCACCGCCATCCGCCACCGCGGCGCCAGCACCACCAGCCGGTGGACCACACCCGGCCACCAGGAGCGACCTAACGGCTACTTCCTAAATCGAACCCCTCCGCCGCCCGGTCAGTCAAGGAAGTGGGAAGATTGGGAGCTACCGTGCTACGTCACAAGCTTCCTAACAATTGTCATCCTCGGCGTCGGACTCAACGCGAAGCCCGATTTAACTCTAGAAACTTGGGCGCATCAGAAAGCAATCGAACGTCTGGAATCTCAGAGGCTCGCGGCATCTGGATCTGATGAATCGGATTGATTGTTTGATCCTGGTTTTCGGGTAATTTTTCCTGCAATTTTACGTGTTCGCTTGTGGAGATCGAGTTGATTTCTGATGCTTAATGTTAATTTGGAAGTTATGATGTGTTCATATATGCTTTTTTTGATCAATGATATTGTTTTCTCATAATAATGTCTAAACTCCGGATATGATAGTCGGATTACTCTGAGGTTCACTCTTTGATGTGATTATGTTACGTCAAGTTAATCTAACCGTATGTTTGTTTTTGTGTATGAGTTGATCATCTGGTTCATGTACTTGCTATTGTCATTTTGGAATCCGATTGATTGTTCGATCATCAGTCTTCTGGAAATGTTTCTTAAAATTTTACTCTCTCGTCTGCTGGAGAATCCGAGTAGATTTTTGAATTCTTAGGACTAAATGTTGAATTCTGAAGTTAAAATGTGTTCATATATGATTTTGATTAAGGAACTAGTTTTCTAATAATAATATCTAAATTCTGAATATGATCATCAGATTACTTTGAGGTTGACTCTTGATTTCATTTGATGCGTTTATGTTTCTTTAATTCAATTTAATTAACCGTGTGTTTTTGTTTATGAATTGATCTTCTGGTTTTTTATGAATTTTTGGGATCTGATTCAATCATGCTTCTGCTATGTAGACAGTTTAGCTGGTTAGTGATTAGTTTTTAGACAGTAGTTCTAAATTTCTAATTAAAGATCATGCTTTTACCATCACTTTGGATTAACATTAGATTTTTTTTTTACAATAAGTTCTGGATTATGACATCTCTTTTATTTGATGTGCAAATTATGTTACCAAACATTCTTAAAGATTGTCCTGATAGCTTCAAGTAATTGAATGAGCTCTAATTGATACTATTGGTTTTTACTCTTCTTGTACTTTAACTAGATATCTTTGTTGCAAGGATACGCATATCTGTGCAATACCTCTTTTTTATTGTCCCTTTTTAACCTTTGTTGACGCGATTTTAGTTTAACAAAAACATATAAAAGGCTGTCAACAATGAGATAACCATAACCATAACAATCTAGCTTCATGGATTGAGCTCATCAACATAATCATAAAAAGTAGCTGAAAAACATCATTTTTTTTGTGCAAATTCAGTATTTGTTAATGATTATTGAACCGGTCTTTACTAACATTATTATCCCAAACATATAAGATTAGAAGATTAAATACACATTTTTTGTTGCATTGGATTGAAACGTCTGAACTCACTTTGAAGAAACTTGAAACGGCAAAGGAATTGCAACTGATAGATTCATTACCAGGATCCCATGCCACGAGTTATGACCATTTATATAGCAAATCACCATAATAGAGCTCAATGAGACTCAATTACTTGTCAGTTGAAACAAGTCAGAATCGAATCGAACCATAAATGAAAAAACCAAACCAAACAGAACCGAGCCAGAAAGAGTGATCTTAATTCGAACCACTTTTAAACCAATGTGACTTCTTTCCGTCTGAATCATGTTTCATTTATTCGAATCAAATTAGTCGAAATGGGAGTTCTGATAACTGGATACGAATTTGATTCGATTTGGATAAAAATCAAATTATTTGACTCAAATTCAAATATATTCGAATAGATTTAAAAAAATTAAATAATGCAAAAAGATACTAGGTTTCCAGTGATCTACATATCAAAATAGTCCCGAATGGGTAGAAAATAGAAATAAGTGATTTTATATTTCCTTTCTAACTTTTACTATTAGGAGACTAATACGAGTAGCAACCTATGTATCTTTATTTTGGTTTAATATTATTGTTTTCGAACCCATGTGAATTTGCTCAATAGCACGTTATTATTATTTTCATCTAATAAACATCAACCTAAAAATGCATTCAAAGTTTTAGACATCTTACTATCGAAACATCTAACTTTCAAAACATAAAAACAAAAAATATAACATCTAAACACTCTAAACGACAACAAAATAACAACAGCCACAACTAAAACATTAAATTACATGAAAATAACAATAACAAATAATAACAATATATATTGTTTAGTGTATAAATCTTTATAATACATATATTTCTCATATTCAAATTATTCTATTCCCGAAAATTATTTATGTATTCAACTTAATTATTTGAATGACCAAAAGTCGAATTCTAATTTTTTACCCAAATTTAATTCACATCGAATTTCGGTTCGTTCAAATCAGATTCAAATAATTAACACCTCTACGCCGAGCTGGTTTCACCTACAATTGGTGTTTGGTTTTGAGCATTGTGATGATGTGATCCAACCAACACCGTTTTGGGATAAGGAATTAGGGACAGACTGTTCGAGATCTCCTGATGCCAACTTAGCTTTGCCACATATGCAACATTTGCCTTTCGGGCTTCAACCCACAAAGGACCAATTCGGGTTCAATATCAAGTTATATTGTGATTTCAATTCCAAAATAGTTACAAAGGTTTAGTGGGATAAATGTAAGGTCTGTCTCTGTCCCACCTCCCCCAGACCCTACTACTATAGTGGGATTACACTGGGTAGGTGGTGGTTGTTTTTACAAAGGTTCCTTATCTTTTTTTATTTTGAATTTATAATCACGAATGATAATTCTCGATAACAGTAAATCTAACATATGGGCTTTATATCTATTTGGTATGAGAACCCATTATTAAAACGTACATGCGACCCTACCAATTTCCTGTTAATGAACGGGATATTGTGAAAACTGAAATGCAGTTTATGCTAACAGTTTTTACATTTCTTCACACGTAGTTGAAACTAGTACTTGAAACTTACAGTCTCATAATTATACGCGAAAAAATGATACCTTTTTTTAGTTAATATCACATTTAACGGTAATAAATTAGCGTTTATTTTAATAACATGTAAGTTATGAAGTTAATTACAAGCAATAGGAATACATCAAATTAAATTCTATTATATATTTATACAAATTTCTTTTTGTTATCTAAGAAATACCGAGTAAACGAATATCAAATGAGGGTAGGGTTATTCTAAATATGAGCTTATTTTAAGAAAGTTAAGAGGGATTCTAAAAAATAAATCGACTCAAACGAACTCCGAGTGAACTCATTCCAGCGGCATTGGAACCAGCTCGTCAAATCCTAAACCCTAAATCCTAAAGTTAAACGCTAACACAATGATAATCCGGAAGACACAATGTGCTAAAAACTTAAATTCTAAATGTTAAAAACTAAACCGTAAAAGCTAAATTTTAAATGTTAAACCCTCAAATGTTAAACCTATTGCTAAACGCTAAAACTAAACCCTAAAATCTAAACCCTAAAGCTAAATCATAAAACTAAACGACAAAAGCTAAACATTAAAAGCTAGACCCTAAAAGCTAAACCCTAAAGATAAATCCCAAAACCTAAGCCCTAAAGCTAAACCACAAAAGTTAACCCCTAAAAGGTAAACCCTAAAAGTTAAACCCAAAAGCTACACCTTAAAATCTAAATCCAAAGGCTAAACCCTAAAAGATAAGATAGTATAGTTCGACAAGACGTTTCCAAAGTTGCTAAACCGATTTCAATTGGAGTTCGTTTGAGGCGGTTATGCGTTTTTTTATAATCCCTCTTATGGTTTTAAAATAAGCTTCATATTTAGCTCATCTTTTTTCCTATCAAGGAAACATACAATTTTTTAATCATTTCCTTTTAAAGGTCGTAGGCCGTTACACCAACTACTATTATAAAAAAGCTAATTATTTAATAAATCTTTGCTTGTGGCAGGGTACGAACACTTAAATTCAAAGATAATTGTTAACTACACTAACTTCATATGACTTTTACCTTAAATTTTAAAGAAAGCCGTTAAATATTTTAAATAAGAAAACAGTAATAAAATGATACTAATATAAAAGAAAACAAAAGGTAATGGATTAAATATAAGTAAATAATATAAAGTAAAATAAATGGTAAAAAAGAAAAGAAAGACAAAAGAATCGTAAAACAATTTCATGATCCTTGTATATAAGATAATAACCAACTACAATTTGTATTTGTATCTAACTAAATTAAATAATTTAAAAAAGAAATAATAAATAAAAAACTATCATGTAACATTTTTTAAAATCATTTATTAGTAAATGATTATTTTTACTAATAAATGTGGAGGTCATGGTTCAAATCTCAATAGGAGCAAGTTTAAATAGACACCAGGTGAGGGACCAGCTTGGGATTTAACCCGGGTTTGGTCCCGATGGAGGGCGAGGGTTTACCTATTCCACGGGGTTCCCGCGCATCAGGGGCGTCTGTTTCACCGCTGCCCGGTGGGCCCAGTTCAGACAACATACGTGGTACGTGAAAACAACGGCGTTCAAAAAAAAAAAAATAAATGATTATATTTAAATACCAAAAATTCTCTGTATTTAATATTAAATGCATGCCCTGTTTAATATTTTCAATGTTTATTCCAACTACGTCATCAAATTGAGACACGTGTCCCCATTCCTTCGTATATTTTTTTTCCAACTTTTGGACCCATTTGCAAATTACACAACTCTTATTCGCCAACGTCGGTGCCAACCACCTAACCAAATGCGTCTTATCACTTTGAGTAGTTTACAATCTAGCCCTTCAAGTTTACTCCTATGGATATTTTGTAATGGTTTCTGTTGACTTTGTTAATGTCAAAACTAACCCCTTAAATTTATAAAATTAAATCTAACCTTCTCAAGTTTTAAAAAAGTTTAGAGTTTATCCCTATGGTATATCTAATATGATTTTCCTCAATAACTTTTTCATTCTTAAATGTTTTAAACTTTATAGCTATGAATTTGTGACGTTTTTCTTTCTTATATAAAATTTCAAATGTTTTCATACGTTTATAGTTATGTGTACAATCAACGATCTGGGCGTAACATATACGGGTTAGTGACAGTAATGTTTTGAAAGTTTATGTACTTAACTACGTAAATGTCAATGCCAAACCAGAAACATACTTTACGCCCCCGTCGCAACGTGCGGGTAAAGAAACTAGTTCAACTTATTTAACAAACTTAAAAAAATATATAAAAATTTTACTTAGCAAGATCCTTCATTGGTATGAACTTATAACTATTAAGATTATATAAAAAATTTAATGTTATACAATTTAAAATTTTAGCATATATAGAGTATACAAAGGAATGATCAAATAAAAAGAAGATTTTGCCTAAAAAAATATAAACAAATCTTAGTCATCCATTTGCTTAAGGTAAAAAACAAGAGAAATAACATTCATGTAAACCTATTTGTTGACTTTTTTTAACTCTCCCCATCATTTAAACATTAATTATGTTTTCATACGATATTATTTTTTTATAAGAATTGCACCATAAAACAAACGTTTTTTTCTCTTTAATTTGAGTATCATAGTGATATATTTTTTCTAAACTTAAATTACTCTAGTAGAGTAATACGGTATAAAAGAATCTAGTACAAAGAAATCTAGTACAAAAAAAATATATATGCATGTACTGTATTCTTAAAATAACTAGATATACATGTACTGTGCTATAAAAAATAAGATATACATGTACTGTATTTTCAAAACCACTAGATATATTTGTACTGTATTCTCAAAACAACAAGATGTACATGTACAATATTCTTAAAACAACAAAATATACATGTACTGTATTTTAAAAATAATTAGGCATACATTTACTGTATTTTATATTTCTTCTTTGTCGTCTTAAACCCTTATTCACCAACGTCGGTGCTGACCACCTATCCAAATGCGCCCCATCACTTTGAGTAGTTTATAATCTAGCCCCTCAAGTTTACTCCTATGGATATTTTGTAAATGGCTTCCGTTGACTTTGTTTAATGTTAAAACTAACCCCTCAAATTTGTAAAATTACATCTAACATTCTCAAGTTTCTTAAAATTTAGAGTTCATCCCCTATGGTATATCTAATATGTTTTTTCCTCAATAACTTTTTCTTTCGTTAATTTTTTAAACATTATAACGTATGAATTTGTGATGTTTTTCGTTTCTTATATAAAAAATCAAATGTTTTCATACATTTATAGTTACACGTACAATCAACGGTCTGGGCGTAACACATACGGGTTAGTGACAATTGATTGGGACATGTATTCCTAATGGTTAGGACAACTTATAAACCCTAGATGATGTATAATCTCATCCCGTCTCAACATACAGGACATAAGATTCTACCAAAGCCTTAATGAAGCACATAGTCTATGGTCGGATCTCCTCCCGATCTCACCTTCCTATGACTCGGTATTCTCTACTTAGATCTCCTCTCGGTCTCACTAAGTCATTATAGATATCTACTGAAATAATCTTATACCTCTAATTACTAGAGACTACACTGCCCTAGTAAGTTGTTTGCTCAGACAAAATACGTGCTAGTAAAGAATGTATCTTTACCCATTTCTTTACATATTTAGTATTTTAGTAAATTCAAGAGTAGTTTATTGATAGCTTTTCCTTGTTAATTTCTTTATAATACAAGGGGATACAATAAGATTCTATTTCATTTATTTGATTTTCCAGTTTTATTTTAGTTATTTTACAAAAAGGAATTCAAACTATTCATGTTATTAAAGGCAAATGGTCAAGTCTGTGAGGTTTATTCAATACGAATAATTGTTTCTCATAATAGATTAAGATGTAAATATTGCGCGTCTTGTATGATTTTAAGCATTTTGAAACTACGATTACATTAATGTTATCAATTATTAAAGGTTAATAAAAGCCATTCAATTATGAGTTGTACTTATAATTAATAGTGAAATAAATTAATGAAAAGCAAAGACGTCAACGTCAATTATTTCACTAGTTCCGAAATGCCGATGTATAAGTCTTCGTCGGTGACGTCCTACGGCGGAGCAAAGCGACATAAAATCACAGCTAGTACGCATATTCTATTTTTTTGTTTTCTACGATCGTAAGTGATACATACTATTTTCTTTTTCAGCCGTAATTCTATAAAACTTATTAGTCCTAACATCTCATAAACTAATCTACATGTTGAACACTTAAAACTTTTTTTTGAACGGCATTGAACACTTGAACTAACGTGGCAAATCCTGATAAACCGAAACCAACAAGAAAGGTGGCTCATAAACGATAAGTGGCCCGGCTCAACTTCTATAAAGGATGAATAAACCGGCCCAGCCACAGAAATGTGTGCTCGAAGCACAAATCTTGCAAGGATGGTGCACACGTTAATGACAAGCATGGTGCAATAGCAAGGTTCTTAAGGTTCAAATTAAGGATCAAGACACAAGTCTAAGTGAGAGAACAAAGGGCAATAGAATGGACTTTTGGTTAATCAGCATTGAGCATCAAACATCCAAGTTTTAGCATACAAAATCAAACAGCCAAGTTTTAGTCAGATGCAGACTCAGTTAGAACTTCTAACTGGGTCAGCTTCTGACTCAGTCAGCACATACTGAGTCAGCCAAATCAAACAGCCCTTAAACTACTCTCACAGTTGGTCCAGTTGGACCAGCAGTGGCTGTCAAAGGAAGACTCATTTAGTCACTAAGGAAGTGTACTAAATACACATGAAGAGAAGGAAAAGGCTATCAGTTGAATGGTATCATATAACGTGGTTTATAAACATTAACATGATTATAAAGAAAATTAAGTTTTAAAAATGTCAGCTTTTGCGTTTAGACAAATGCATTTGTGCTTTAGCTTTTTTCGAACCATCGGCTTAGCCTGACTTTACCTAGGCCTAGATGACCGGGCTTTGAGAGATATTGAAACATTTGCTTAGCTTGAACAGGTTTTCTTTAGGTTTTTCAAGATCATGACTAGATTGAACTCGGGTTTAGCCTATTTATACGATCTACACAAGTTTGTAATAAGTTTGCTTATAAGAAAAGGTAAAGGGAGATGAATGCACCATCCTTCCACCGTTTGAAGGTTACTAAATATATCAACAAAAAAAAGCATAATTGGGTTCATAGAAAAAGCATTTAAAGTGGTGTGCATATGAATGTGATGAAGGGACCTTTAACATATTTAACATGTATGCGTCCACGTGATTACCCTTGAAAGGAAAGATGCCATTTTCTTTTTATGAAATATATATAGAGTAAAATTCCATTATAAACAATGAAAATGCATGTATCTTTATATTGTAAAATAAGATATAAGACGGTCATTTTATAATTTACGTTTTTTTATGAAGGTTATTTAAATATTCAATTACTTTATAAGCCGTAGATTATGTACTGATTTTAGTTTTTACTAAATGTGACAAAGTAATAAATAAGGAATTGCATTCCATCCAACAATGATCCAAAGATTCCTTTACCTGTGTCCAAAATGGAGTCATTATTATGTTTAATCCGCCACAATTCCTATTTTTAATAGTCTCTATCGAAAGAGTTAAAGTTGATCTAATCCTAATTTTTTAATAAGCTCACCAGTCATCGAGCAACGGTTTATCTAATCCGTTCAATTACCAACCACGGTCGACAAGTGCAACCGTCAACTGTGAACAAGCTACCAATATTATTATTATACATAAAAAGTCAAAAAGTAACTTAGAAATACGCTTGAAAATTAATATAAGTAAAAAATGAGTTATATTAGTTTCAACTTATAACTAGTCAACGACGAGTTTGTATTCATCTTCAAACTTATGCGTAAACCTGTTTAAAGCCAAATAAGCATGAAATGAATTTAATTTGAGCACACACAAGTTTCTCTAAGAGTTTACGTTCTATCTTTAGTAAGCATTGGTATGTGTTTGTCACAATATTTTAAAACCCGGTATTTTAATCATACCGGATTGAGCTCAAATGGTTTAGCCGGTGGAACTGGCTTGTGACAGACAGTTCAATCGGCCTGACTAGTTAACTATGTAATTCCAGAAACTACAACTTCAGATAAAAAATAATCCAAAATTTAATCCATAATTAAAATATAATCCAATAACCAATTTAAAAATACTAAAATTCCCAATAAAGGTTAATAAAAGTGTATGATATGTTCCAGACATTAAAGCGTGTAATGCATTAAGCTCATATATAATCGCTTAAACGATGAAATTCACTGTCACAACGCGATTCAAACATGTTTTTAAATGACTTTAGTAGGTTAACGTATTTTCAATTTCAAAATTTTCATTCGGGTCCTTATTAATTAGTCTCCTTTTTTTATCCTAGATACAAAACCATTTTGCCGGTTAACAAACAGATGGTTCAACAGGAAAAAAGCTACCAAAAAAAAAAAACCCGACTATTACCATGCGAAGTGTTTGAACGAAAGACATTTGAACCGCCGGTTCAAACCAGTTACATTGGTTTATCATTTTGTTGCCAGTTTGATTTCAAACTACGCGTCATAAAAATCCATGAAACTTTCGTGTCAAACTATTTTTTAAGATAATGTTTTGGACATTTCTTATGTGTGTCGGAGTATCATTATCATTTTGTCGGTGTGCCAGAGTAATTATAAATATATGGTGGTCTAAATAATTATACAGTCAAAGTTACGTTTGCTATACCCCTTGTCTCAGTGATATTATTTATTATATTACAATTTCTATGGTCAGTGTAGGCATGCTCTTTACCCGTAGCAAAGAAATGAGTTGGTTTGGGTAGTTAACTTTTTTTTTTTATTTGGGTTAAATTAGGTAGCATCATAACATAAAACGGGTTATGATGAACAACATCTTAACATATTACGTGTTAAGATGAGTAATATAAAACTATGTGAATAGAATATGTTCAAATGAGTAAAAGTGATCAATAACACATTTGATGACGAAAATTACTGAACATTCCCCAAGTGAATTAGTTGTTTAATTAAAACCCGTTTTGACTTAAACAAAATTGATGCTTATATACTCATTTAGACCCAAACTGATTTTTGCTTAAAACTTGACTTGACTCGCACATGTCATAACCTAAACCTGTTACGAAACCGGCCCGTTTTACCAGGCATAGTCAATGGGTTGTAAACCCCACTGGCCAATGCTCACTTTCAATCCTTCTACTTTCAATGGTTTCACTTTGGGAAAATTCTCAGAATATCCACTTGATCCCCTTTAATCTTCATTTTTACCATTTAACCTACATATTCACAATATGTCTATTTCTATACAGGCGTTGAGGCATGTAAATTTGCAGGTGGCCCTTTACTTCACAGGCGGCGCACACAAATTTTTATTCGACACCCGTAAATTTACAGGTAGCGCCCATATATATATATAGAAAAGTCAACGCTTGTAAAAGGACACTTAACGTATGTATACTTACGGGTACCTGCCTGTAAATATACAGGCGTTGAGTGTCCTTTCGCATGCGTTGACCTTTGTATCTACGTATCTTAACTTTAAAAAAAATCTACGAGTTTATTGTTATGTACGTAGCATTATAATTCGAGTTGGTCTAAGTTTCAAAGTAATATATATATTTTTTAAAAGAGTTGGGCCCAATATACTACGTTTCTCGTGCTTATTTAAATTCACGTTTTTAGTTGGTGTACGTTCTGCTGTAAATTTTGTTTGGGATTGAGTACAGTATATATAATACGTTTTCATTCAACATTATAAATATTAGTTACAACTTGTAAAATTACTAGTTAATATATATAATTTAGAATTCTACAGAAGTAATTATTATTATATATCAAGGCCTTCTACATGAATTCGAGGTGCTATGTGTGACTTTAAAAAAATAGGCCCCTATATACAACTTTGATTTTTCACATATAAACGGTAATTTAGATAACAATAAATAATAAATTATATAAAACAATATTGTTGTAGCAAACTTTCACATATCTGAACAAATTGTGACGCCCACCTATCATTTTTTATGGTAAGTTTGTTGTGCCTTACAACCTTAATGAATTGAAATTTGTTAATTAATTTTATTTATAATTGCGGTCCTTGACAAATTTGTAGTTATTTTAAATAACCTACAAAAAAAAAATGTTGAACCACACCCAGCTCACCGCCCCCTAGGCGTGACTGGGGCGTGGATGACATTCTTGTGGTTGGAACCACGTTGGTGGAGTTGATGATTGAGTTTTTATTTTTATTATTTTTGTTTTTTTTTCAATAAATAATAATACACCACTCTATTCTTTTACCAATTACAAAACATCACCTCACTTTATTACTTTTTACCCACTTACACACTCACCTCACCATCACTATGCATTTCCACCAAAAATATCTTCAAATGGTTACCCACATGGTTTATACGTCACAATCATCCACCCTTTCAACCAGTAAGTATACTCCTCTAAGAGTTTAAGTCACGTGAAAGACTATACAGTTGTTTTCAAAAGAAAAGGTAATTTGCTTTCAGTCACGCTCACTATAACTAGCACATGTCTATTGTAGATCATTATCTAGCGACTGGTGTAGCTATAAAGATGTCAAGAATTATCACTCTGATAGATTAAATTATTTATTTAAAGATAATAAAACAATAGAAGAGAAGATAAGTAGACAACCCATAAAAGAAACACCAGTTTGCCACTTTGCCGTTAAAAAACGTATTGAACCGGAAGTTGCCGGTAGATTGTCTACACCGACAAAATGTTACCGGTAACATTCTAGTTTCCTACCATATTCTTTGACCGTATCGCATACACCAACTTGATTATCACTCCACTAGTTTAGGGGTATTTGCATGTAATCAATTTTAATTCCAACGGGGCGGTGGTAATGTTGTTACTTTTTAAACGAAAGGTTTAGGGTTCAAAACTCAGTCAGAGTGATTGGTTAGTTTTTTTACGTGAAGCGGGTTTTCTCTTTGATGACGAGTGGGATCGTCCGTGTTCGGCTGCCCGTCAACACCTAGGTCTTTGTCATCGAAGAGTTGGTAGCGAACTGTGCTCGCAGCGCGTGTGTTGTCGATTATGATAATTAACCCATTTGGGCTATGAAGAGACGTGTTGCTAAGTTCAATTTCACCGTTAATTTTTTTTTTTTAATGAAGGTAATCAACTCTTATACTACTAATTCTAAATATACTTCACAACCTCAAGTAAGGATATAACTCAACACCTTCTGAATGAGGAGCATACATTGGTGGATTTTGAGGAGTGTCTACAGGTTCGTTGACTCCGGTCATATTATATTATCCGTTAATAGAGTATAACTAATGTTTCTTTTCCCCTGGTTTGACCTTTCAAATCATCATCGGTGGACACATAACGTAGAATAATTGAAGTAAGAAAAACAAATAGAAATTAACGAGATTGACTAGTAGCCATGGAGGAACTAGTTTTGAGGGGATGTGAAGAAGATAGTCTTTTACAATGGGACTCCGCAAACTGTATGAATGACTTTGTTGGGAAGTGCATCTATTTTTTTACATTTCAGCACTATCGAATTTCATATTTTTAAGCAAAACAAGGAATATATGATACTCTTTTAACCGTTAAGACGCTATTTGTTAATGATTCATAGTCTCTTAGTGGTTAAGAGATAACTTTAAGTTTTAATGGTTAAGAGTTGGTTTAATTCTTAACTATTGAGACTTAAAGTTAGTTTTAACCATTAAAAGCATTCACATTTGGTTCTTTTTTTTTTATCTTTATAATTCACTAAAAATCACTACTTTTTCTCTTTTATGTTCAATTAAATAATAATTTTTTATACATTTATCATTACTTTTGTCTTCCATATTCAATTAAATAATCTGTTTTACCTTTATCATTATTTTTTTTCTTTTCAATTTACTTTAATTAACAGTGTTTCTATATATTTACTAGTTTTACCAGTTTCATTATATATCTCTACTCACAACCATTTTCAATCAATCTTTATAATATAAAGAATTCACTCATATATTTTTAAAGACACAAATGTGAATGCTCTAAGGGGTATGAACCATTAAGAAACTCTCAAAGAGCCAACCCCTTAACCTTTTATTATTGAAAAGTTGCTTAGAGCATTCACACTAGCTTGCTCATCCATATTCATTCTTTTTTCAGTTAAATAATACTTTTTAAATTTATCATAATTTTTTTCTCTGCCACTCACTTACAATCACTTTATAAATATTAAAATAATATTATTATCTTTTTCTTTCTTTTACCAAAATCTCTATCTATATATTTTTCACCAAAATATAAAAGTTATAAAAGAAAACAGTAATTTTTTCTTTCTAATTCACTTACAAGTAACCTCTTCTTACAAGTTACAACGACTTACATTAGAGAACCCTTCACAAAAATAGAGAATCCTCTTAGAAAATGACAAAACACCGAAAAACGTGTTTTAATAATCAACAGGCTATTCATACCCACATTTTATACTTGTCATACCCCCTCCCCTAAAATTTAAATTAAAACTGGTCATTAATTAACTCTTGATTTTTTTTCAACAAACTTTTAGTTGAAAAAAGTAAAAAAAAAAAAAAGGGAATTTAGACTTAAAGTGGTATTAAAGTCTCTTCCGAAACAAATTTTAACGTTTTTTTTATGTTCAAATCATGTTTTTGAGGAAGGATAAGTATTTTTTAGTTTGAAACGTTTTTTAAGACAAAATTTATACTTTTAGAAAATGGGTTTTCCAAAGTATAAAATCGTATTTAGAAAAAAAAAAAATAATAGTTTGAAGAAAACATTATTTTTTTAAAATAGCTGAAAGGAAATTTTTTAACTGGTAAAAAATATTAGTTAAGAAATGATTTCACTAAACAAAAAGTTTTCTTTTTCAAAAGTCGAATAAATGTTTTCATAAAAAAATATTTAGATTTTTAATAAAGATCTAAATATGATTTAATCAACTCCTAATAATAATAAAAAAGAATAACACAAAAAGAGTTAGGTTTTAGATCAATCTTAAAATTTAAAGGTTAGAATGATTTTATATGAAAAGTAAAAGAGATGGAGGTGTAAGACAAGTAAAAATAATAGAGAGAGAGGGGTGTACGTTTAGCAATACCCATTTTCATTATATCATTTTCATGAGATATTTAAATCGGGATAATTATAGATTAAAATCTTTTTAGAAGATAAGATATCTATTTTTATCGTAAAATATCCAGCTAATGATTTCCACGACAATTTTGGTCGCCGATCGCATACCATGAAGTTTTCCATTTTATCATCTTTCACAATCACTTTTATACATTTTATACAGTCACAGTACTTTTAGAAAGAGAAACATCAGTCATCGGTCTCTGTGTATGGGTGTATGAGAGAGAAACAAACTATACAATATATACATACACACACCTGTATCTATAGCTAAGAGAGAGAGGAATTTAAGGCCCATTATCTAAAAGTTTTTCAACTTCACTTGCTTCTAATCCCGAAGATTCTGTAGTTCTTCAATGGCGGACAAGGATGCCAGCTTTGTATACATTATTTGAAGCTTCTTCTTCTGTCATCGTCTTCAAAAGCTCCATTTGAAGCTTCTTCTTTTGTCATCGTCTTCAAAAGCTTCAAGCTCCGTGAAAAGTGAAATCCACTGTAAAAAGCTATCGGTTAGTTCAAAGCTCATTGCAATTGTTAAAATCTGTTTTGTCTCGTCTGTTGTCTTCTTCCACGTTTTTTAGTTTCGAGAATTGACAGCGATTTATTCTGAATTCGCGATTTTAGGTCTGGATCTTGTGTTTCCTTTTTTGAACTTTTTCCTCTTGGCGTGTAGTTTTCATTGAACACACGCACACACTAATTCTGCAGTTTGTCTTGTAATTGATATACTTCATGTTTCATGTTTATTGTTTGCTGATTAACAAATCACAATAGTCCATATATTGTCGGTGCAGATCAGTTCGTTTAAAGTTTCGCTTGTAATATGCTTTAATAGATTATAGATTACCATTCCACTAATTTCGTGTTAACAGAATCAAAATTTTGAAAATTAGAACAGTTGCCTTGTTGGATGCTAAAATCGAGTTACAATTGTGCTTTACCATCCTGTTTCTGCTTATATGTTCTTCAGATCTGTAAATAGCTTTTGTTATAATTAATATTCATTTACCGACATAATAAACAGAGTGAAAATTTACATTCATCAGCATCTATAAATTGATTTCTCTCTAAAATTCGACAGCTTCATGCCTTCATCTACAGATTTGAGTAAACATAAGGTTGTATTGGTTTGTTGATCTTCATTTCTTCAGCTCCAATAAGTCAGGGGTATAAAAGGTATTTTACCTGATAGAATGTTATAGCATGTAAAAGCTTTTAGTTTGCAATTGATGTGGTCCTGTGGAAAATGTTCTGTTGGTATTGGTTCTAACAAAAGGATGAATGAAATTGGATCGTACACATTGTCCTGCAAGCTGCCGGTTTGGATTCATTGATTAATGGAGAAAAACAAAATGTGTACTTCAAACCTCAAATTCTTATAATTTCTTATGTGAAAACACTAGGTTTCTGGAATGATTTCTTGTATTTCATATGTTTAAGAAACCTTTTTTTTTTGCATGTTATTGTAATCTGTTAATAGTATTACTAGTTTTTTTAAAAGACTGTTAGTATAAAATTTTCTTTGTTTTTGCAGTTGAAAAAAGGATAAAGCAATATGAAGCAGACAGACAAAAAGAGAACTCCAACAAATAATCAAACCAAACGGTCTGTTCGATCGCAAAGCAAAGATAATAAGCAATTACAAGAAAAGGCAAACCAACCACCAAAATCAAAAAACACAGGTACAAAAAGTGTGTCTGATCAGGAATCATCACAAAATATTAAAACTGTTGAATCAAATCAAGAGAATACAGACCAGGTTCATAAACCAAACATAAATCTAGAGGAAGAATCAGACTCTGAAACAGTTACTGATTCTGTATCATCCAGTGGTGATTCACGGGCCAATGAGGATGAAAAACTTGAACCCGGTTTAACAGTTTCGCAAAATCCTGCAATACAAGATAATTCTGAAATTTCATCACATAAACAAAAAGT
The DNA here is from genome assembly GCA_009936405.2 of Stevia rebaudiana. Taxonomy (NCBI): domain Eukaryota; kingdom Viridiplantae; phylum Streptophyta; class Magnoliopsida; order Asterales; family Asteraceae; genus Stevia; species Stevia rebaudiana. Next base: position 1,131,283 of record WOUH02000007.1, read on the forward strand.
CAATTCCTGCATTTCAAAGAAAACAATAATATCTGATAACAATTCAAAGGGTGTGAAGGTTCATCCTAAACTTTCATCAGCACCTTCATCAGTGTCCTCTGAAGGAATAGATGATCAAAATGACCAAACTACCCCAGAGCCAAAAGAAGTGAATGATATCTTGGATAACGATGAAACGAAAGAGGATTTGGATCAAAAGATTGAAGAAATGGAAATGAGAATTGAAAAACTTGAAGAGGAGCTAAGAGAAGTTGCAGCTCTTGAAATTTCACTTTATTCGGTTGTTCCAGAACACGGTAACTCAGCTAATAAAGTGCATACACCTGCTAGACGCCTTTCAAGACTTTATATTCATGCAGCCAAACACTACCCTCAAGAGAAACGGGCTACAATTGCTAAAAATACCGCATCAGGGTTAGTTATGATTGCAAAGTCATGTGGCAACGATGTTCCAAGGTACTCAATTTCTTGTTTTGGTGGGTCGGGTAACTGATCAAACGGGTTTGTCTGACCTGTGAAAACATTTTTGTCTAAAGTTCCAAAACACATTATATTATTTTGATAATAATCTGTTTTATTGAAAGAACTAGCTAACAATTTTAACCGTAATTTAGTCTTTTGGATAAAGGTTTATGTGTCAAGAATATAAGCTGGGTGATTTTCGACTTGTTTCATTGATACTCAGTTTCTTGGTGGGTTAGGTAGTAAGTTAAATGGATTAGGTCAAAATGGGTTTTGGTTGACCCACAACACTTTTTTGTTCAAAGTTTTGAATTGATGTGAATATTTAATTCCATACATGAGCATTTCCTTTTTTGTATTAAAATTTTATCTATGAATTTCAACAATAATTTGTTTCCAAATAACATGTATTAGGAGGATTGATGCATTTTAAAGATACACTTTAGGTGACTTTTTCATTGGTTTGACTTGTTGCCGTAAACTTATTTTTTTTTTGTTTAAATTAACTGTTTGAGCCATTAGAGATAAAAACCTATTTATAATAATTTGCTTGAAATGGCCACCTCTATTTGACTACTACTGATATAGCATCCATTCTATCCATTTACAGGTTGACTTTCTGGTGGTCAAACACTATTGTATTGAGGGAGACAATAATCCAAACATTTGGCAGTTCATGTCAATCAAGTTCATCAACAAGAGCACTTGATACAAATGGATCAATTAATAAAATCGAAGGCAGAAGTAAACAATTTCATGATAAACCTGATTTTATTGAGTTCTTTGATGATTGGCAAGAAACAAGAATCTTCGCATCTGCACTTGAGAAAGTTGAATCATGGATCTTTTCTCGAATCATTGAGTCTATATGGTGGCAGGTATGAAATTTATTTTTTTGTACTATAAATAGTAAATTTACTAGCATATTTCTTAATTTGTCTTGTTTGTCTTTATATTTAAACCTTCTTTTTTTGTACATCTAGAGTCATTATAAGATGACTTTGTGTCCCTTTTGGGTCATTTTTTATACAAATCCTGGCTTTAAAAACAATACACTTTTGATATAGAATGTTAGATTTATGTGTTGAAATTGTCGAAAAAACCATGTGGACTCTTGGAAATTTCCTATATATATCCCTGGACTACATTTTAAATGGTTAAATCTTTCAACATTCAAAATTTAACTGTAAAGTCCTGGATGTTTTATAATATGTCAAAAAGTCCTTATTATACATGATTAAATCCTTCAAGTTTTTCAAAATATAACAATAAGTTATTCTTTCTTGTAATTAAGTCCCTAATTTTTATAAAAACGAAATTTCGTTAATCTTTAAAACTCCAGGGATTTAATCAATAATGTCTATAATGTTAAAAGTTTATACAGAAATATCTAAATTACCTCCTACAAAATGACCCAAATAGTACAGAAATGGAAACACACAATGACTAAAACAGGGCAATGAAATACTTTGATATTTTGTACAAAAATATAAAAATGAAAAAAGTCCTTTTAGTATACCAAGTTTATGTGATGTTTTGACAATTGACCCAATATCTTCCTGTTGCAGACATTGACACCTAAAATGCAACCTCTAGGAGATGATACAAATGCTAATAAATCTATAGGGAAGTTATTGGGACCCACTTCGGGTAATAACCAGCAACAAAACAACTTTTCAATTAATTTATGGAGAATCGCTTTCCATGATGCTTTCAAGAGACTTTGTCCTGTTCGTGCCGGTGGTCATGATTGTGGTTGTCTTCCTGTGTTGGCAAGAATGGTATGTCATTTCTGATTCATTATTATAAGTAGTTTTGACTTTTTTTAAGTTTTTTCAAGTAAAATAAATACTGGATGATAGAGCAGGCATTTTTGAACCATTTAGTTTTATCTCAAAAAGAGTCAACCTATATAGATTTAGCTAAAAAAGGTGCGGGTCAAATCGCCTAATGCTTGAGATTTCATGTATATCATTCTAAATTT
>WOUH02000007.1:1139847-1150794 GCA_009936405.2 Stevia rebaudiana
GGGGGGGGGGGGGGGGGGGATCATGGGAATTCTTCACCGAATGAAGCCGAAAAATGGAGAAAAGAAATTGGGGAGAAATGAGGAAAATTAGGAAATTGGTAATAATTGGGACAACACTGTGCAAAATGAGAAAAAGTGATGAAAAGTGAAGAAAACCGATGTGACGCTGACGTAAAAGCAGGGAAAAGTGGGACGACTCCCTTCCTCTTGTAATTTTTCATAACACCAAAGATTAGTAGGGTATTAGAAATTTAGAAGAGTAGACATTTATCAGGTGACGATGTTGACATCATAACCAACTCAAAGAAATGAATTCGTTTGATGTTACGCGGAGTTTTTTTTATATATATCATACACACAGAGTCACACACTATATTAAAAATTCCATCTCTTTCCTGTTTGGTGACCAACTGCCCTTTCGTTGTTCCAAAAAAATGTGAAATTAAACAAGAAAAAACACACCCCTTTTGTTTAATCATTATTTTATATTTTTCTCAAGTGCTATCTCTGTGCTTGTATGTTTAAAGATTATTTGGTGTTGAAGTTGCTTTACACAAACACAAGTCTTGTTTTTCCACCAATTTTCCCATTCAAACAACTCAAAAACTCAACTTTAATCAAGTGTTTTACACTTTTACCCCCACACCCATCTTCCTTCTATTTCTTACCGACATTCTTAAAGGTCGATTGTGATACCATCATCAATCTTCTGCAAATTTCATAGCTTTTTAATGTCAACTTCTTGTTTTTTTGGTTTTCCTAAAAGTTTTCAGTTTTGAGCCCTAAATTGAACTTTTTTAACCAGATCAGACAAATTTGCGGTGTTTTAGGTGATTTGACGTAAAACCCACTTCGATTTGCTCATGTTTTTGGTAATCGGTTGACTAATTTGCTATCTTAGCTCTGAAAATTGGGTCTTTTTGGGCAGAGTTTACTTAGCGTTTGAAGAAAAATGTCCGAATTAGAAGCAGAAAATGGTGATAACAAGTCAAAGATAGAAGATTATGAAGTTATTGAGCAGATTGGTAAAGGGGCTTTTGGGGCTTCTTTTCTTGTTCTCCATAAAATTGAAAAAAAGAAGTATGCAATTTCAATTTTCCATTTACCTTAGCTATTTAATTTACAATGCAAATAATTATCATCTATGTGTGTGTTCTTGTGTTATTTCATAATCTTGCAATTTATAGGGTTTAGGGTTCCAAATGCAAGTTTGATTCTGGCAATGCATATATTGAAATTTAGAATTTTGTTTTTAATTATTATTAGTTCCATGTGTTCGATTTATTTTAACTTTTTAAGCTAAGAAAAGGATGTTCAGTTGAATAGATGGATGATTATCACTTAAATCAAGTTAATTTTTTTTATTCTTAGGATCGCCTAAACATGAATTCACGCGAATTAATATATGGTACGTGTGATTTTTAATAGGTATGTTATGAAGAAAATTAGTTTAAACAAGCAAACAGAGAAGTTTAAAAAGACAGCACATCAAGAGGTATTTCTTTTGTAGTTCATGTTTACTAGTTTACTACCTTTGTACAATAGTTAGATTTGCATCTGACTTTATCAAGAGTCAAACATTGTTATTTTTATTAAATTGATGTTGTATCCTAAAGATCCATTTTGTACAAATCGACATAATATCATCTTATGTCGAGAAACTACAAAAATCTTTGTTAATTTTAGTAATTTAAATTTGATGAACTTATGCGAATAATTAGCAAACTACTAGTGTCGACAAGGATGGCAATATAGCATCATGGTGAATTTAAATCATAATGCTTTAAGTTCAAACAAACATAAAACTAAAAAAAGGAAATGAATTGATGGTTTAATTATTTTATTGTTATTGTACGAAAACTCTAAGACAATTTCTTTAACTATATAAATCCATTGTTGCTCTAATGTTCTGTTTCGACGGTTATGTTTCTTGTTGTAAGAAATAACCAGCAATAGTTAATGACCTATTACCATGGAGTTAATTTTTTTTTTGTTTTCGATATGAGTATGTTGAATTGCATCAAGTAAAACTTTACTTGATGGTTGATAACTGAAATCTACAAAAAAGAAAAACATTAAATAATAATAATAATATATTAAAATGTGAACAATTAAATTCTAAGCTTTGAAACTTACCAACAATTTCTAGACCTCACATTATAAATAATTTGAGATATCCCTAAAATGAATAAGTACTTTTCTTGCTTTGAACTAAGAAAACTTTTATATGCTTTTTAATGTAGATGGATTTGATATCTCGACTTAATCATCCATATGTTGTTGAGTACAAAGATGCGTGGGTGGATAAGGTAACATTGAATTCCATTTTATTTTAGCTTTTTATGTAGATTTTTCACATGCAAGAGATTAAAGAGAATCATAATTTTGCAAAAAGTGAGGGGAAAGACTGCGTATGAAGATTTACTGCAAAACAATCGTTTATAAACTTTGAACATTCATGGAGTAAAGTGACTATTTTACCCTTCACATAGTCATGTCATGTTAGGTTTGTAAGTGATAATGTATGGATGGAATGCAAATTATTTACATTTTCGTGTTCTAGCCTTGGTTTTAAAAAATTTGAGGCCCTATGCAAAAGCTTCACGTACGCAAGGTGTTTAGTATTTTTATAAATACTAATAACTTATTTATAGAAAATATTCAATGTGTTAATTTATAAACACTAAAAAGTAAGATAAAAAAAGAAATTCCCAGGTACAACTAGGTACAAGTAGTCATACAAACCGTACGGGCAATGCAAGAATTTATCTTCGGTTAGTGTAATGTCGATCTAAAATACATCTATAGTAAATATAAAAATAAAAAAATTTATCTTTATTTTGTTTTGTTTTGTAGGTGGACATATGCATAGTGACAGCTTATTGTGAAGGTGGAGACATGTAAGTAACTTCTTTTGACTTTCAAATTTCAACCTTTTGACTTTTGTTCACGAGAAAGTTGGTTTGTTTCTTAAATATCTAAATTATCCTTAAAGATAAAAAAAAGAAATCAAATGAATCTAGTGGTACCAAAACAGTACTAGTTATTTGATCTCATAAATAAAAATAGATAAATTAGTAATTTTAACTTAAAACGTTAAAACAAAAAATAGTTGAAATTTCATGCTAACAATTTTATTTAAATAATAATATTTTATTGGTTGATCAGGGCCGAGCTTATACGAAAAGCAAGAGGAGCATATTTCCCCGAGGAGGTCATAAAAAAAAACCTTAAAATTTCTCATGTCTTTTTATTCTCAATAATTGTTTCATATACAAAATAGATTTTTTGTTCTATTTATCTTTGTAGAAACTCTGCAAATGGCTAGCACAACTATTATTAGCATTGGATTATTTGCATACTAATCGCGTCCTTCATAGGGATTTGAAGGTAAATTCACCTTTTCTCAAATTACTTTTGTATTTCATAAATAAAAGAAACATTTCTCTTTTTGGCAAAATGGCAATCGAAATTACCTCTTTGCCCTTGAGTCAATGACTCAATGTAAAAATGTTTCAAAAGCTTTGTTTCTGGCTCACAAAATTCCCTATTGTTGAGACATTTTACATATTTAATTGATAGTCAAATCACTTGCATTATACAATTAATCCTTTCACATTCCCAAATTTGTATAATTTCTTGTTTAATTTCAGTGTTCCAATATATTTCTCACAAAGGAAAACAACATTCGTCTCGGTAAGAAACTAAGAATGCAATATATGCTCATTAAAAAATCTTAAAACTTAATTTGTTTTATTTATTTATTTATTTTTTTGGTTAATTCTTTTGGGTTGAGTAGGTGACTTTGGACTCGCAAAACTCCTCAATTCAGAAGACCTTGCTTCCTCGGTAATATACTTAATTATAATTAATAATTGTAAAACCGTATTTTGACTACATAATAATATAATATCCACTTTAATTCCTGTCAATTTGACTCTTTTAGTCCTTCACTGCTAGAAGTGGCTTCAACCTATTTACATATGAATGAGTCGATTTGGGTTGTGTTTTATCATTAACGAGTGATGTAATTTTTTTTATCTTAAACGAGAACGGGTTGAAAATTGTCAAAAAGTCTTTTTAATTAACAGGTAAATAGTTATTCTAATATTCGTCAGCACATTCAAAACTTATGATTTATTTATTTTAAATTGGACCCAAATGTTTGTGGGTCAACCCAATCCAAACCTGCCCGTTTGACCTGAAATAAAAGTAAGCATTCTTTTTTTAAATTTTAATACTTTTTTATGGTTGTTGAATATTTAGGTTGTTGGGACTCCCAATTATATGTGCCCTGAACTCCTTGCAGACATTCCTTACGGTTATAAATCAGATATATGGTCTCTTGGTAAGAACATATTAATAATAAAATAAAAAAAAATCATTCTATAACTACTCAAATGTAAAAAACTGAAAAAAAAGGTAAAAATTGACCAAAACAGGCTCAATCTTTATTTGCACAAAAATTTATCACACAATATAACATTACCTATTTTCCCTGTTTTTTATTTGACATGTAATAAACTAATAATTACAATTTTATGCTCTTTTGATTATCTTAGGTTGCTGCATGTTTGAGATTTGTGCACACCAACAACCGTTTCGAGCTCCTGTAAGATTTATAAATGTTTTTTATGATACAATAATTTCTATATGAGTAGCATTTTATTAAGTTATCTATTTCTTTTGTGGTAGACGTGGTAAAATGGGTCTGAAACACTTTTGCTTCAAAAAATTTACTTTTTGTATATAATTAGTGTGTCAAATGTGATTGAATGAATTTTAGTATATCTATAATATTTTGACTTTGTTGAATAAAATGGTTTAGGATGTTTTGTGCATTAAAAACACCCTTTGGGTGATTTTTGACCCGTTTGGTCCACTTGACCTGTTTCCTTTTAAACCATCATTTTCTTTTCAGCCCATTTAAATATATATTTATAACCTAATTCAATCCATTCATAAGTAAATGGGTCCAAATTGTCCATGTAATAAATAAACTTGTATCTAGTTTTATTTATCCTTCAAAATTTTTATTATTATAATTTAGAGGTTTTACAAAACTTAATTCAAGTTCTTTCATCTCATGAAGGTTGCAAAAGCTTCAACTACAAGAAATTTTCCAAATTAAATTTACTTGTTTGCCCTTTATTGTATGGTTTCAAGATCCTTTATTTTGACCTTGTGAAGGGTATTTTCGGTATTTAATGCATTTGATCCCACAGGATATGTCGGGACTTATCAACAAAATAAACAGATCCATAATCTCTCCTCTCCCTATAGTCTACTCTTCAACATTGTAAGTATTTTCTCATCAAATACTAGTAATATTGCTTGATTATTTATCATTATATTAATTAATTTCGGTTAATGGTTCAGAAAACAGATCATAAAAACAATGCTAAGGAAAAGTCCAGAACACAGACCCACTGTAAGTCAAAGTCAAACATCCCTGTACAAATTTTATTTGGCTTTTTCTAATTTTAGTATTTTTTTTTTTAAATTATTAGGCTGCAGAACTTTTAAGACATCCACATTTACAACCGTATCTCCTTAAATGTCACAACCCGTCTTCTGTTTTTCTACCCGTTAAGCCCCCGAGTAGCCCGAACGATAAAAACCTTAAAAAACATTCACCCATGAAATCAAATGATGGAAAAGACACACATGACAGAGATGTACAAGTTCTAAAGCAGAAAGTACTTGTAGCAAAGCTTGAAGAGAACAATGACGGTGATGGTGACATGGCGGTTAGAAGCTTACATAACAACCGCGTATTCGCCACTGTAGAAGAAACCGAGACCAAGAGGGTGGACCCCACGAGTTATTTAAACGACAGTGGGGACACGAGTTGTGAGACAACAATAGTTTGTAACGGTGATGGACCCGAAAACTCAGATTCTTTAGTACAAAAAGTCAGCACAAAGTCAAGCTCGTTAGATCTTTCTAACGGTGAACAAGAAGAATCAAGTCTTCAACTTTTTGAGAAACCCGACAAGGGTATTATTGGAAATGACAAAAAAGATGATCTTTTGGAGTCTTTTAGTGAAAAGGTTGAATCTTTATATGAAGAAAACATATTGACTCAAACGGTCATTTATGAGGTGGACACAGTGCAACCAAGAACCATTGAGCCCAAACCGGTTGAACCGGTTGACCAAGAACCAGACTTGAAGCAAACAGAGAAGGGTGCACCGGTTATCGAGCCGTTGGGAACCATAAACGACCCATCAAGTGAGACCAACCGCAAGACTGAATGGCTAAACCCGACTCAACAACGAGCCGATGCATTAGAATCTTTACTCGAGCTATGTGCGCGGTTACTAAAACAAGAGAAACTTGATGAACTCGCTGCTGTTTTGAAACCGTTTGGTGAAGAAACGGTTTCGTCTAGAGAAACAGCAATTTGGTTAACGAAAAGCCTCATGGGTAAACCGAAACTTGCAGATGGTTCTTGAAATCTTGAATTTGACCTTTTTGAATAGTTTTGTAGAGTTTAAGTGTGTATGTTTAATTGGTTTTGGGTGGGAAACAAAGAGAATTGTGGAAGTAAATGTGTTTTAAAAATGATTTGAGTAACTAGTCTTTGAACTTTGTGGGGTTGATCTTTTTTTTTTTTTTTTAAATTTATGTAAATACATGATTACCCTTACATGTTGTCATAGAAAGGGTTTGAATTTACTATTTTGGTGTGTTTGATTGTTGGTTGTTATGGAACATTGTTCATCTTCTTGGTAGCAAATACTATATGTTTAAGGTGATCTATTATTTGTTTTGTCATGGTGGTTGACTTGTTATCTGATTACTTAATACCTAGGTTTTTTGGATACCGGTGAATTTATTAGTATTTTGGCCATGGTAATTAGTTTTAATAATTGTCAACATAAAGGTAATATACTTCAATGTATCCTAGTTTATTATGTTATGAAAAGGCTATATTTTAGTTATTAGTTAGCAAATAAATATACTGGTATAATAGCAACTAGCTATTGTTTATAAACCCTGTTTTGGTTATAAGTTATAAAAATTGTCTTGAATAAGCTATTAAATGATTACAATTTTTTTGTTAGGATCATTTTAAAGATGTTATTGATTTTAGATGACGAAAAGAAAAAAGTACTTGCAAAAGTCTTTCACCCGCCCCATGCAGTTTTGAGCAGCATGTAACCCTTGGTCATAGTGAATTCGTTTTCCCCACATTCGCTCTCTTTCTTGCTCTCCCTTCTATTTCTCTCTATCTCTCTTAATGAAAGGTGAAAATTGGTGACCGTAGCATAGGTGAAAGATGTTGGGTGATCTGGTTTGATGTGACAAAAAATAAAAAAAGTTTAAAAAATGAAAGACGACAATTATTAAAAAAATAAATAGAATTTTATTCAAGCAAACTACCTTAGAGCTTGAATCCGGCTAGAAATTTCATACAATTACACTAGCCTAAGTGATATTAGCTCAAATTGGATCCCTAGTAATTATAGTGTCATTTGGAACACTATATTAAAATGTCAATTTATGGATTAAATTTTGTTTTTATAAACTTTACATAATACATGTAAAATAAAATGTTTTTATACAAAAATATACAAAATCAAAAACCTTGTCTGGTTGATTTTTAACGAGTTATATATCATTTAAAGACGACAGTATAACGGTAGAATCACAAACCCAACTGAACAACTATACTTTAATATTTTAGTATCAAATTTTAACAAGAAGTCGTTGTAGTATAGTGGTAAGTATTCCCGCCTGTCACGCGGGTGACCCGGGTTCGATCCCCGGCAGCGGCGTTTAATTTTTTAAGTTGCTTCATTGTCTAATGAATCAAATAAATGAGTTTTAGATAAATATTTTTTGCTATATTTATTAGAAGTTTGTTGGTTGAGTAGGTTTGCGGTCGATCTATTTAGCTAAATAGATTGGAGGGTCGACTTGTTTAACCATTTACTTAAGCAAGTCAACCTGAACACGGAATGTTTATTAGAATCTAGTTTTACTGGACTCGTTAATCGGCATATGACATCCTTCCCTCAAGAAACGTCGCATGATGCAATCGACTCACGATTCTAAACCCAATTCGGGATGTGAGGTTAGAGCCACTATCACTTGCCCTCGATGATCGCATTACATTCAGTTAAAGCTAAGTAAACTATTTGTCAATCTACAAGTTTCATTAATCAAAGAGGGATTGTGAACCATGTTGAATAAAATTAACATTTTTCTATAAATAATATCAAGAGCCTCAAGCCTATATATCGGTAATTGTTCTCCTAATGACCAGTAGTTGGGTTTTATGTTGCATGCCGACTTGTAATAAATAAATATCTATAATTGCAAAAGAAACCAAACTATAAAATCTGAGAGATTATCTTCTCTCATTTTTTTTATTAATTTTTTATTTCCACTTTCTTTTCTTAAAGATTAATGGCAGTGGTCAATGAAACATGGAGTAGCAAATCGCAGAAATCCGTGACAAATTGAAATAGAGATTGTGATTTAGCCATGAGGTATCAAGGAAAGTTGATAGCAAGTAGCGGGTAGTAGACTTGTAAACGAACCAAACAGTGCATGAACTGTTTGGCGGGAAGTTCGTTTATGTTCGTTTATTTATTAAACGAACGAACACGAACAAAAAATTGTAATTAAACGAACATAAACACACCTTTTGTTCGTTTATGTTCACGAACTGTTCGGTTATGTTCGTTCATGTATGTTCGTATGTGTTCGTTTATTTATGTCCATTTATGTTCGTTTGTGTTTATTTAACAATCTATTTTTAATTATTTTAAAATAATATATATATATAACATTATTATATCAAGATTATCTAAGTTTGTTCGTATTCATTTATGTTCGTTTAACTTATTAACGAACGAACATGAACATGTCCATTTCCATAATAAACAAACAAGAACACAAAATGTGTGTTTGCTTATGTGTTTGTGTTCATGTTTGGTTAAAGTTAAATAAACATGTTTATGTTCGTATTCGTTTGATCCGTTTACAGGCCTAGCGGGTAGAGTGCATGAGAATAGTTATTAGTTTGTGTTTAAGGGTGATTAATTATTATTAGTTTGAAAGAAACTTTGAATAGAAGGTTATACTATATTATACTTTTTCAAGAAAGTGTTACACTTTTGACCTTTATTGTTAAGTCGTTCGAATGTTTAGACTTTAGATTTGTTTTAAGCAATCCGTATCAGAGACAAGATCTCAGCCAAATCAAACTGTTCGATCTTGTTTTACTTATGGTTTGATTTATGCAATATTATATGATAATTTATCATTTTATTTGGTATAAAAGTAATTATACCTGACATATCTGTCATTTTCTGTTAATTTAAGACAAAAAAAATTAAAAAAATTCTTGTATTTTATATTTAATAGTAACCTCTTTCACTCCAAATCGCTCCGTTTGCGGTGCACGCATATAATGTATATATGTGTGGACCATCGAGGGCAAAAGTAAAATTGCAATAGTTTTAACGTTATTTTACTTATTTTTGTGAAAATAACGTTAAAAGCGTTGGGTTGATGGTTAATCAGGCAGTGGCGGATCCTGGAAATTTTTTCAGTGGGTTCACTGTTTTTTAATTCTCAAATTTTCATCGAACGCGGACATAATTTTTTTGCGGGTCGGTTGAACGGTTCGGGTCCTATAAGATTCATCATATTATAACAATGAAAATTTTTACTTAATTGAAAAAAAAGTATCTTCATTATAATTAGGAAAACACATAATATAAATGCAGTTGTCTTTACAAATTATTAAAAAATACCTATAGTAGTTTCCTACGAGGTTTCATCTTTTGAAAGCATTGCATTACATATTCAACTAAAACTTCTTGTAAGAATCTATTTCAATGAAACAAATGCAAGCATCATTTAACTATGCATCACTCATTCTATATATTAATATGTAATCACATAATTCAATTTCAAAAGTAAAATTAACACAATAATATTAAGGATTGCAACTAGATATAATAACTACTAGTAATCTTCCTAAATCCGGATAGAGGACTTTTGACTTCTTCACATAGTTTATTGAATATGATACGTATCTTGATACATTTATAAAATATTATTATTAATTAACTAGTGTAACTTTGTTATGCACAACATTCTATTTTCTATAACTTGTTCTCACCATAATTCAATATTTATTAAATGACATCTAAAGATTGAATTATAAAAGCGTTACCAAAGATAGGGTCTTAGATGAACACTATAGCTTTACAGAACTCCACGTGTACTCCTTTTCTCATACTAAACATTAGGGGTTGTCACTTTATTCTGAAACAAGTTATTGTAACAACACACAACCAATTATTGCAAACTATTTTGATACACAGCAATCAATTTCAAGATTACAAAAATTAACATTCAAAAATCACTATACAAAAATAAATGAACATTCAAATAGCCAAATAAATGAACATTCAAATAGCCGTTTGGGACATAAAATTAGTAAAGGTTTAAAAAAAAAATCCCCAATAAAGCTCACCATGATTGTTCATAATCAGTTAAAAACTAAAAGGGTAAGGGGGATTCGAACTTGAGACCCTTAAAGAGAAACACATGAATCTTTACCAATACGCAGGATAAAGTTATATCTAATGATTCACTCCTAACTTTACATATGGGTTCACTGTAGTATTTTAACCTTACGGAAAATATTATCTCTATTAATTTTTCGAAACGCAGTGGGTTTCTGTGAACCCGTAACTTTCAACCTAGATCCGCCTATGTAATCAGGCATCATGGGCCGGGGGTCTCTTTCGGATCAGCCTCTCTATTCCTATGGGGTAGAGGTAAGGCTTGTCTTCATCTTACCGAGGGGTGTTGTTCGGGTTTGGTAATCGGGTTTCGGGTGTCTCGGGTCGGGTTAATCGGGTTTTGAGAATATAAAAAAGGAACCGAATACCGACCCATATTATCTTATTTTATTCG